>PVKM010004068.1:0-53967 GCA_004027735.1 Carollia perspicillata | reverse complement strand
TTTAATGGCAAATAAAGAGATCAGAACGGGGAAATACTGAAATAGTTTTCGCTCCTTGTGAAGAAAATGTGAAATTGAGAAATCTAAATAGATTACAATTTACTCTTGGGTACTAATGAAAAACCTTACAGAAAACATGTAAATGATAACTGTTGACACCATTTCACAAATTTTTAAAATTATTTTGCCTCATTTCAGATACTCTGGCTTGCCTTAGGAACTTTGACATACCTTGAAAATTACACATGTCCTCAAATTTGTAAATACTACTATACCGCAATTATTTTTTTAAATCGGGGGTTTATTTTCCTTACAAATCCAACACTGTTCACTGAGAGTCAACACATATACTGCTGTGAAATGAGAACTGGAAGCTCACTTTCAGGTGAGCCGCCTCCCAGGCTCCCCTCTGCTGGTGACAGTGCGGTCACAAGAAATTCAAAGTCATTCCTCACAAAATAACAACTCACTACATCTTATAAGTCTTTCAGGTCACTCGTGACCAATCACGCCACGACTCCTAGATCTGTGAGTGCCAAAGGGCCTGCTGCCTAAAAAACAGGGTATATGAGAAGTTGTCTGTGTGTACATTTGGATGATCAGTCTAACCCCCTCTCCCCTCAAGGACAACAACCTCCCTGTGGAAGAAGACATTGAACCTGCCCCGGTGAGGAGGATTCTGAAACTCAATGCTCCGGAGTGGCCCTACATGCTGGTAGGGTCTGTGGGGGCGGCTGCCAACGGTGCAGTCACACCCCTTTACGCCTTTTTATTCAGCCAGATCCTTGGGGTAAGCAAACAGCTGGACTCCCTTTATTCTCCTCACCTTTTGTTCTTCTCTCAGTGGATATTGTCATTTTTGATAGATTGGCTGTTGAACATACTTAGGGCTTTTTTCCTCATCTCTAAAGATTAATGCCCCCAGTCCCCCATCACACGGAAGGTAGGAGGGCGTAGCTACACACTGTCGTTGGGGCTGGCAGGACACTCATAGAGCCGTCGTGTCTGTAAAAACTGCACTACGGCTGCAAATTCAGTGGAGAAAGGGCCAGTTTACCTATATGTGAACCAAATCAGAATGAAGACAGGTTTGCTGAATAATACAAAGGGGTTTTAGGGCCATTTTGATCTTGCTGAATTGCTGAGGTACAAAGTTTCAGTTATAATAGCAGGTTTTAATGCATGTTGTGTAAGTCTCTGCTTTCCTGCTGATTGCATCATTGGATCGGGAGGTAGAGAGAAAACGGCAAAAGGAGAGAGAAGTAAAATAAGGCATGGGAAAAGACTAAATTTATTTGTTTTTCACTTCCTAGAAGTTTTGATATTCTCCATATGACTTCATTGCTATAATAAAAAATAACGACCAACATTAATTAGACACCGTCTAAGCACTTTATATACAACAGTTCATTAAGTTCTCCTAATAACCATCTGCAGTAGGTATTCATATTGTTCTTGTTTTACA
The DNA here is from genome assembly GCA_004027735.1 of Carollia perspicillata. Lineage (NCBI taxonomy): Eukaryota > Metazoa > Chordata > Mammalia > Chiroptera > Phyllostomidae > Carollia > Carollia perspicillata. Next base: position 52,502 of record PVKM010004068.1, on the reverse strand, counting down.
AAGGAGCAAACCAAGGCATAGAGAACTTAGGATAGCAAGTAGGGAATCTAAGATTCAAATTCAGGCAATGTGACTATAGAGTCAAGTTCTAATGCAACCTTATCATTGCAAAATTATTTATCAAAATGCTTTCGAGTTTTCTTCCTTGAAATTTACACACATACACATCTTGTGAGGTCAACAGGAAGATAACCCTAGAATGTAGAGAACTTGATTTACTTGTTCAAGGTAACACAGGCATTAGGTGATGGGGCCAGGACTAGAACCTAGCCTTTTGGAAGTCTAAAGGATTTGCCAGCACACCACACTGTCAGAGCTTAGTTTCTCCTCTCTCTCTCCTTCTCTCTCCCTCCCTCCCCTCTCTCTCCCTTCCCCCTTCTCCATTTCCCTCCCCACTTCTCCCCTTCCCCCTCCCTTTCTCTCTTCCCTCCCCTCTCTCTCTTCCCCTCCCTCTCCCTCTCTCAGAACTCCTGACCAGAAGTAAATGTTTCTATAGGCATGAGCTGTACAGAAATTCCTGGTTAGTCACCAGAATCAAGTCAGCTGGGTAGCGAGGGCCTCTGGCTTCAATTTCCATACTGCCCCCTTGTGGTAAGTGAGGAAATAATGTTCATTTCAGAGAGGAAATTGGAAACACAGGGACATTCAACCTCTGGTAAATGGAATTTCTGGTTATGTAAAACCTTTATACTGAATAGCTTTTAAATAATTAATTTATATTCCTTAATGTCTAGTAAGTACAATGCCCTAAAATAATAGAAATATCTGTTTGTTCCATCAACAGATATTTGTTTTCTCCTTGGTGCTAGGTGCTTACTTGGCACCTAGACACGGTGCTAGGAACTTAGGAATCCAGTGTCAGTCATGGTGTCTTGCTTTGATGGAGTTTCAAGTCTATAAAGAAGACAGGAGGCATTAAACAAAAAAATCCATTCATCTTCTCACCACTTAGCAAACATGTATTGATTACTCATTGTTTACCAGATCCTGTTGCTGGTGTTGGGAGTAGAAAGATGAAGACGAAAATCACAGCTCCTCCCTGCTCTCATAAATTTGACATTCTAGTAGCGGGAAGCCCTGGAAGTGCATCGCGATGAGCAGTGCTGTAGATGTAGAAGGCTTAGGGGGCAGGGTTGCATCTGTAAACCCAAGACTATACCGAAGATGTTTGCTTTTGAAATAAACCCAGGAGGTCAGCGTCTTTGCTGATCATCTCTTTCTATTTAATAAAAGCAGAGTAAGGAGTGTACTTGCCAACTTCTCCTTTTACATGAGCTGCTGTGGAGAGAGTCCTGGTTTCCTTGTCAGGAGACCTTTCTTCTGAAACTGGCTTGGCAGGTTACTTACCAAGTACTGTATTTTGTTATGATGATTTTTATTTTGTTTTTGGTGCAGAATTCAGCAGTTTCAGTTAAAATCTAACCAGTACCCTTCACTGCTGTGATAATTGGGCTTCACCTGTCATATGCCCTGGGTTCACATCATGCCACTTCTCTGGGCCTCTGTTTCCTGAGCTATAAAGTGAAGAAGCAACCAAGATAATTTCTAAGACACCTTCCAGCTCTAGTGGTCTATGAAATGACCAAGACAGAAACAATTTGATGACTCAGCTATAACCCCTGTCCCCACAGAGCACCCACTGGCTACTGGTAGTGAGCATATTCTCTGTCATTCTGCTGGTCACAACCAGAAATCCTAACAAACAGCCTCGACAAGTGAGCTTTTCACTTGAGGACGGCAGGACCAAGGCAGCAGGGTCTAGTTGGTGGAATGCAAAGTCTACTCACGGATTACGTTTGCTAAGGGAATGATCCTAACAAACTACTGTTTTTCCTCTCTGGTAAAGAAGATTGTTTCTGATTGCTCTTGGAATACTTATCACATATTCATCAGTAGGTTCATGATGTTTCTATCCCATGAGGTATAATCACGAGTCAGATAATAGTCTGTTTTTAATTGTGCTGTTTTCACTTTGACATCTCTAAGGGGCACAATATTCACTTCGGTGTGTTGAGACCTGAGATAGAACGTGGACTCAGCAAATGACTGGACATTATCAGGAGCCTGACTGCTGGTCTAGTGAAGCCTCAGTATATATAGAAGGCATAACTCCTCTGATCCACATTCCCTGGGTCTTTCTCACTTGGAAAATGTGCCCAGCGTTCCCAGCACAGTAATCTGGATGGGAGAAAGCCTGAACTGCGGAGGCCGCCAGCCCTGGCTTTGTGTGTAGTTGGCCTTTGCTCTGTACTCTTTGTGTGCATCTGGGCAAGTGGCTTCTCCTTGATGAGCCTTCGTTTCCTCATCTGTAATAAGGGACAGGAAAATCAATCTCACCGAGCTATTTCAAGAAGCCCAATTTAAGGAAACCCTCACTTACATTAGGTTAATTAACGCTTTGGGTATCTGGTAAATAGCAAGAGTTTTTCTCCTTAAACAAACCTACTATGACAAGAATGGCCCTGATGTTTGCTCACACTACAACTCATCTAAGAACAGAGGAACCCACTGAGGCCTAGTCCTTGGGGTTGCAGGTGTAAAGAAAGCAGAAAGAACACCAGGGCAGAATTTTGCAAAAAAAAAAAAAAAGATTATGGGTAGATGCCCAATCTTGCACTGAACAGTTATGTGGATTTAACATGAAATCCACGTAATAAATTGAGCATTTAACATTAGTCAAATATTCTTTTTTAACACTGAGAAGATGAGTAATACTAAGAGCCGAAGAGCGTGCTCAGAAGAAAACCGTTGCCCTGAAATCTGAGACAGGTGTTTCCTTACCGATAATGACCGCCAGCTACATGAACGTGCACAAAAGGCCTGATGTTTTGGGCTTCAGTTTTCCAGCTGTAAAATAAGAATTCAGCTGGCTAATCTATAGTTCTCTAGTCTGGGATTATAACAGGTGACCTTACGGAGGGACGGAAACTGTGCCATCACAGTTCAGGTTTGCAGGGGATTTGTGGAGTGCTTTCAAAAAGCAAACTGAAATAGATCTTTAAATTCCTGAATTTTACATCCTACAAAGTGAAAATGTGAGCTGCTTTATCAGGGGAAGAGTGACTGTGGTGACTGCTGAGCCCACTTTACCTGTGTTAAGGACCAGGGAGGCTCTAGAAATGTTTTGCCCTAGAAACAGTAAATCTCATTAATCTGGAAACTTCCTTCCACTTTGGAATTTATTATACATTGTTTTCAGAAGATTTATTTGGCATGTAGCAGACACTCAATAAATATTTAGCGAATAAATGGTTTCCTTTGAGCAATAAATAGGGACTTGTTGTACAGCTCCTCAATGTATACTTCCTTTTCCTGAACTCTGAGTTTCCTCATTCAGTCCGAATTAGGAAGATTTTGTTATTCCCAAAACCCCTTTCATTGTGGGGAAATAGAGTATGCGGCTATTCTCCCCACTCTCTTACTGCGGCAGCTTGGTCCCCAATCCACTACTTGAGCATATCTGTAAATTCAGAAAATAGGTGCTTACGAGTGTAGTTTGCTACTTGTTATAGACTAAGACAACCCACTCACAATTTTCATACTTTTTGAAGGGAATGTTTTCGGCTTCTGGTGAGTTAGAGGAAACAACCTCAGCTTCAGATGGATGGAAACTTTTTTCTTTCCTAAGCCAGTTGCCAATCCCAGTTAATGCCTTGATAGCTAGTTGCTTTTATAATGATGCTAGTGTGTGTGTGTGTGTGTGTGTGTTCTATAAAACTGATGACAGGCAATGTACCTGAGTGGGAACACATTCCTGAGTAAAGGAACATCATCCTTTACTGCATCTATTATGGAAGAAAGACCAAAGTTATAATGTTTGAGTTTTGTCCCATATAACATCCTTGGATTCTCAAGTATCTCCTCTCTTCCCTCCCTCCCTTCCTTCTTTCCTTCCTCCCTCCCTCCCTCCCTTCCTTCCTTCCTTCCTTCCTTCCTTCCTTCCTTCCTTCCTTCCTTCCTTCCTTCCTTCTTTCCTTCCTTTCTTCCTTTTCTTTACATTATTACATAAAGGATTTGAGGCATTTCGTCACATTTTTCATCTGTATTAAGGAAAGCCAACATAATTGCCTACATCAGGGAAAGAAACACAAAAATTCTGTGAATCATAACCATTGGTTTTCATTCTCTAGGGTTCCTTCCCTATGGGGAATTAAAGTACATATATTCCAAGTTAACTTTGGTTTAATTACTAGTATGTTTAAAGTGAAATCATTTTTAACTCTATGTTTAAGAGAAATTTCTAAAAGAACTTTGATTTCTTTTGCTATTGTTTGTAATAACAAAGTTCCTTCCTTGCTTACTGCTTGCAAAGACTTTTTCACTCCCTGATAAAGAAGAGCAAAGGTCGCAGATCTATGGCGTGTGCCTGCTTTTTGTAGCAATGGGCTGTGTGTCCCTTTGCACTCAATTTCTCCAGGTAAGGAATTTTATTTCTAAATAAGCAATTTAGCTATTTCCATCTTTTTAATATTAACATATCACTAAAGATTCTTTTGTGGTCTAGGGATACGCTTTTGCTAAATCTGGAGAACTCCTCACAAAAAGGCTACGTAAATTTGGTTTCAGAGCCATCTTAGGGCAAAACATTGGCTGGTTTGATGACCTCAGAAATAGCCCTGGAGCACTGACAACAAGGCTTGCTACAGATGCTTCCCAAGTTCAAGGGGTAAGCTGTGGGTGGGGTGGGGGAGAAGAGAGGTGTGTACTAGGGCTGGAGTAACTCCAGTAGACTTCCCTTCTTTCAAGCCATCGGAAAATCACCTATGTGTTTCCTATGAAAAAGGACCTCGCAGGATTCGGATTCCCCAGAGCCACCTACTCTATTTCCAGTGCTGGGAAACAGTAGCTAAAAAGCACAGGGTCTGCTAGGCAGTGCCCAGAATCAGTGTTAGGACACAAGTCAATATGCCAGGGTTTTGGGTTTCCTCTGGGCCTGGCGATAAAGGAGGACTTTCCTGAGACACCTGTCCCCACCAGCCTTAGGCTTGGAGGCTTGGAGGCTCGGATCTCAGATTCCACAAGACTTGCTGGCGCTCCCCAGAGGGTGGAAGCAAAGGGTGTGGGGAAAGGCCTCCTTACTTAGCTTGACACATCCTTCCCTATTTTTTCATTCTCAAAGGGTAGTCATTGGATTATACTGAAAGTATAGTCATTTTGAAGGGTTTAATATGCATTACCTTACTGCTTAAAGAAAAGTCTGAGTATTCTAGTGTCCAGCTCACCTAACTCTTGAGCTTAGGTTAAATAAATAAACCATAATCTTTCCTATTTTTCTGTCCTTCAATCTGCAAGGGGCTTTTAAAGGTTATTCACTCTCACTAGAATTTGGAGAGTGGCATCTACTCATCTCACAAAGGTTTTACTTATCCTTAAAAAAAAAGGTTTCTAAGGGGTTTCTAATATTTTTTAAATGAGGTTACTAACTCAGGTCAAATTTATATTCATATTGGTATAAGGTAGAAATTTGTCTTTTTTCCTTCAAGATTAATAGAAATTTTTCATAAAATATTTAATATAGATTTCATTTTCCATTGATTTGAAATCTTCCAGCCCTTTGTGAATATCAACTTCCTGTGTACATGTAGAACTACTATATGGGGGTTCTCTATTCTCTTTCCTTGATCAACTTCATTTATAATAAAGTTATAATAATGAAAACTTGTATTATAAGTTCTTATTATCTGGTAAGGCACAATGATTTTCTCCTTCAAAATTTTTGCCTGTCTATTCCTGGACATTGATTATTCTAAATGAACTTTAAAATCATCTTGACTTCTTAAAAAACTTCATTTGGATTCTGGTTAAACACACTCACACTCACACTCACACTCACACATTGCTTTGTGGAGATACTGAAAGTTCTCAAGAGAGACACAGCAAACAGACCCTTCAGTTTTTTGCAGGGTTTATAGCTATATTAATATATCCCTGTATCTTGTTCCTTTTTCTTATTTTTTCACTATTTGAATAGATATTTTTCTCAATTCTATTTTTAAATGAATGTTGTAGGTTGAAACTAAAACTACTATTTTTTGTATATTTATCTTATAGCCACCCATTTTTTCAAATTATTTTATTAATTGTAATTTTTAAAAAATTAATATAATCTTCTGGATTTTCTAGGTATGTAATCAAATTATGTACAAGAAGATCATTTTATTTCTTGTTTCAATATTTGTACCAATGTTTTTTTTGTTTTACATCATTATTGGAACTTTTAAACATTGTCGAATAGGAGTAATAATAGAGGGAGTATAGGAGATTGTCTTAAGCTAAATATTGTAGGAAACCATAAAGCAGACTTGTTGGGCTACATACAAATTTCAGGCTTTTATGTAAACTGTATAATCATAAACTAGGAAAATATCTATAACAAGGATTAATATGCTTAATAATTCCCATATGTGCAGTACTCCTAAAATTGAGAAAAGAACAAAAATGAATTAATAAAAATGTTGAAAATAAATATATAGACAGGCAGTTCCTCCCTCGCAAAAAAAAGAAATGTAAGAGGGAAATTAATAAATGAAGATCTGTTCAACTTCACTAATAGAGGCTCCTTAATAAAATAATAAGATACCATTTTGTATCTCTCAACTCAGTAAAACTACCATGAATGATAACTTCCTATATTTGCAAAGATGGGGAGAAACTGACACTTATATAATATCAGCCACAGTATAAATTAACCTTTTTAAGAGAGTAATCAGGTAGGTAAACCCTTTGACCAAAATTTATGTATAGGAAATTCTCTCTTATTGTGCGACAGTATGCATTCAAGCATATTTTTTTGTACTGACAAGGAAAGAAATTAATAAATCCCATAGAAACTACCTGAATATCTGCCAGTAGGAAATAGTTGAACAAATTACAATACAGCCATACAAAAGAATACTAAGCAGCTACTTTTCAGAGTGCCATATATAAGGATCCGGAAGGATGGTTATGCTACACTAAGTGAGAAAAAATCAAAGTACAAAATAATATGTAGAAAGTGACCCGTTTTATGAAAACATATACATATGTATATGTATGCAGCCTAGCACACTATATATGTACAGATGTATTTATAGTAGTACAGCCTAAGACACTACATATCAATTGAATAAAATGTAAAAGGAAACAAAATAATATTCCAAAGAAAAACTGCACAGCTATTTTTCAAAGACTCTTTTCCACCCAGAAGTTCTTGTTTATAAAATTGTGGTAAAATATACATAACATAAAATTTACCTTTTTAATACTTTCAAGTGTACGATTTCATGGCATTAAGCACATTCACACAGTTCTGCAACCCTCACCACTCTCCGTATCTGGAAAGTGTTCGTCGGCCCAAACAGAAACTCTGCAGCCGTTAAGTAATGACTGGCCGTTGCTCCCTCCCCCCTCCCCTGATAACCTCCATTCAACTCTGTCTCTATAAATTCCAGGAACCTCATATAAGTGGAATCAGGCAACATTTGTTGTGACTGGCTTGTTTCACTCAATGTCTTCAAATTTTGTCCATATCGTAAAATATGTCAGAATTTCATCCCTTTTTAAGGGTGAATAACATACCATTGCATGTGTAGACCGCATTTTGTTTGACCATTCCTCCATAGGTGGGCACTTGAGTTTCTTCTACCTTGTGGCTATTATGGATAATGATGGTATGAGTATAGGTATAAAAATAAGAAATTCTTAATTTAGATTTTACTCTTGTCTTCAAGGGAGTTAGTACCAGCACGTGGGAATTCTTTCGACCGCGAGTTCCTATTCTATTTGAGTGTTCAGCACAGCAGGAAGATGCAGGTTATAAATACTGCCTTAGCACCTGTAGTTACCTAATACCTTACCTTTGGTTGTTTCACATTCTTTGTCTCAAATAATGCTAAAGTCTCTTCAATTTCAATTAGCAGGCCTGTAGTTGTGTGCACCCATGCATTTTGTACACAGGAGGCACCAACCTTTGGTCATGTTTGCATAGCTGCGAGTGAAACAAAGATTTGGAACTATGAAATACTTTTGATTAGCATAAATACTGATCATCACAGTGGTCGCATCTCCGTCTATATTGAGACTGATTCCATTTCGTCTATCTGTGTTGACTAAACAGCTATATATTAAGTCAGCATGTAACTTTGTACCAGTGAGCAGGCTAACTTCAGTGAGAATCAAAGTAGTGTCTTATAACAGGCTTGTGTGAATTTTAAAACTGCAATTATAGCACAAGCATCAATCTTCACTGAAAAATGAGTAATATCATCATAAGCCCAATGACTGGGTATTTTCAAGCAAGCCAAACGCATCTTGCCTGACAGCCATGCAACCCATGCTTAGGGCTGAATTCATCTCACACTCAGTACTCAAGTTCTGACACCAATGAAATAAGATCGGTTAATAGATGAGCTTCCAAAAGAAGCTGTGAATAAAATGGACTTTTACTAATCCAGCCTTCAAATGCATTAGGGGAGCCCATTATTTAAAATTACCTACTTTTTAAAATATAGAACTACTGTATGACCCAGTAATTCCACTCTTAGGTGTATATCCAAAAGAATTGAAATCAGGGGCGCACAAAAAATCTTTGGACACCAATGTTCATAGCAGAATTATTTATTATGACCAAAAGATAGAAACACCCAGGTGTTTATCTACAGATGAATGGATAAATAAAATGTGGTCTATACATATAATGGAATATCATTCAGCCTTTAAAAGGAATGATCCAAAATCCACTTCTGGGTGTTTATCTGAAGGAAAGGAAAACACTAATTTGAAAAGATATATGCACTCCTTCATTGTGGCGTTATTTACAGTAGCCAAGATGTGGATGTAACCTAAGGTCCATCAACAGATGACTAGATAAAGAAGATGTAATATTTATAAATGAAGAATGAAATACTACCTTTTGCAACAACATGGATGGATCGAGAGAGTATTATGCCAAGTGAAATAAGTTAGAGAAAAACACATACCATATGATTTATCTTGTATGTGAAATCAAAAAGACAGAACACATGAACAAACAAAAAAAACATAAACAGATTCACAGATACAGAAAACAAACTCATAATTGCCAGAGAGAAAGGAGGTGGGGGGTGGCTGAAATAAGTGAGGGAATTTAAGAGAGGTACAAACTTCCGGTTATAAAGTAAATAAGTCATGGGGATGTAATGTGCATCATAGAGAATAGAGTCAATAATATTGTAATAAATGTGTATGGTGACAGGTGGTTACCAGATTTATCATGGTGATTATTTCTTAAGATATTTAAGTGTTAAATCATGATGTTGTACACTGAAACTAATATGATATTGTATGTTAACTGTACTTCAATTTAAAAAAAAGAAAATTCTGATACATGCTATAACACAAATAGACTTTAAAAGCATTATGCTTAGTAATATAAACTAGACACAGAAACATATTGTATCATTTCCCTTACATGTGGTACCTAGGAAAGGCAAACTCATAGACAGAAAATAGAATAGAGGTGGTCAGGGCCTTGGGAGAGGGAGGAACGGAGGTTACTGTTTAATGGGCACAGGGTTCTTGTTGGGGATGATGAAAAGTTTATGGGTGTGGTGGGTGGTGATGGTTACACTACATTGTGAATATACTTAGTGCCATTGAATACTACAGTTATGAATGGCTAAAATAATAAACATTATGCTATATATATTTTAACATAGTGATTTTTAAATTCTATTTTATCGATTATGCTATTACAGTTGTCCTGATTTTTCCCCCTTTGCCTCCCTCCACCCAGCACCCCCCACTCCCTCAGGCAATCCCCCCACCATTCTTCGTGTCCATGGGTCATGTGTATAAGTTCTTTATACTGTACTTTACATCCCCATTGCTATTCTGTAACTACCTATTTGTACCTCTTAATCCCCTCACCTCTTCACCCATTCCCCCACACCCCATTCCCATTGGTAAACATCAAAACGCTCTCTGTATCCAGGATTCAGTTTTTCTTGTTTGCTTAGTTTGTTTTTCAGATTCAATTGTTGATAGAGAGGTATTTTTTGCCATTTTATTGTTCATAGTTTTGATCTTCTTTTTCTTAAGTAAGTCCTTTCAACATTTCATATGATAATGGGTTGCTGACGATGAACTCCTTTAGTTTTTTCTTGTCTGGGAAGCTCTTTATCTGCCCTTTGATTCTAAATGATAGCTTTGTTGGGTGGAGTATTCTTGGCTGTAGGTCCCTGCTTTTCATGACTTTGAATATTTCTTGTCAATCCCTCTAGCCTCCAAAGTTTCTTTTGAGAAGTCCACTGATAGTGTTATGGGAATTCCTCTATAGTTAACTAACTTCTTTTCTCTTGCTGCTATGAAGATTTTCTCTTTGTTTTTAACATTTGACATTTTAATTACACTGTGTCTTGGGGTAGGCCTCTTTGCATCCATCTTGTTTGGGACTGTCTGTGCTTCCTGGCTTTGCATGTCTATTTCCTTCACCAAATCAAGGAAGTTTTCTTTCATTATTTTTTCAAATAGATTTCCAATTTCTTGCTCTTTCTCTTCTTCTGGCACCCATGTGATGCAAACATTGGACCTCTTGAAGTTTTCCCATAGGCTGCTTATACTATCCTCATTTTTTTGGAATCTTCTTTCTTCTTGTTCTGATTGGTTGTTTTTTGCTTCCTTATGTTCCAAATCATCAATCTGATTCTCGGCATTTTCCACTCTACTGTTGTTTCCCTGTAAATTATTCTTCATTTCAATTAGCGTATCCTTTGTCTCTGACTGAATCTTTTTTATACTATTGAGGTTCTCACTAAGTTCCTTGAATGTCCTAATAAACAGTGTTTGGAACTCTACATCTGATAGAGCTTGTCTCCATTTCATTTAGTTATTTTTCTGGAGTTTTGATCTGTTCTTCCATTTGGGCCATGTTTCTTTGTCTCTTTGTTTTGGTAGCCTCCTTGTGTTTGTTTCTATGTATTAGGTAGAGCTGCTTTGACTCCATGTCTTGGTAGTATAGCTTAATGTTATAGGTGTCCTGTAGGGTCCATGGCACAGTCTACCCTGTCACCCAAGCTGAGTACTCCAGGTTGCCTTTCATGTGGGCTGAGTACACCCTCCTCTTGTAGTTGAGCCTTGTTTGCTGTTGGCAGATCAATGGAAGGGATTTACCCAGGCCAGTCAACTGCAAAGATTGGCTGTGACTACTTAGTACCAACTTCTGTCCTCTGTGGAGGATCAGCTGTGCAGGGGCAAGATGGTGGTGCTCAGCTGTGGTCTGTAGCTGTCCACTAGGTGCTCTGGCCCTGGGGTTTCCTGGGTGGTGGAGGCCAAAGTCTGCCCCCCACCTGTGTTTTGCCTAGGACCACCCTTCCTGAGCTGTAAATCAATCTGTGATTTACACAGATTGTCGGTTGTGAGTTGTGTTGGGCTTGGACATTCCCAGGCAAAGCCAAGCTGTGACTCTAAGCTGGCTGCCACTAGGGCTCACTAAAGCCAGCTATTGCTTGTTTGATAGGATTTTGGAGCCAAGACCAGCCATTCACATGGAAAAGCAGCTAGGGTGGGCCCGTAAATTGTGTGGGGCAAAGCTTCTGGGGATCTCCAAGGCAGCTCACACAGGCAGGTTGATGGAGTCTCAGATATGGCACCAGCTTGCCCCCAGTGTGGGGGTAGGGTTTAGTAAAGAGACAAAGGTTCACTTTGATGCCAAACATTTCAGTTCCTTCCTTTATGTCACTGGTGCCTTTCAAGCTGCTACCCTGGTGCTGGAGCTCAGAGGGAGGAGTCTGAGGAGATGAGTCCATGTGTGGGTTCTTTAAGAGGAACTGCTTGGGGCTCCAGAAGTTTCTTCCACTGACTCAATTCCTGCTAGTGTTTGCAGCCAGAAGTTGTGGGGACTTATCTTTCTGGCACTGGAAGCCTGGGCTGGAGGGCCTGGTGTGGGTCTGGGACTCCTCGTTCCTGAGATATCCCTCCATCTGTGGGTAAGGGACCAGCCTGTTCTGTGTCTGCACCCCTCTTACCAGTCAGGATGGACGTGGTTTCTTTAATTCCATAGTTGTCAGACTTCCATTCAACTCAATTTCTGATGGTTCTGTGTGATGGTTGTTCTATATTTTAGTTGTAATTTTGATGTGGTTTTGTAAAGACGTAAGCCATGTCTGCCTGAACTGCCATGTTGACTAGCAGTCAGTCCTACCATAATAACTTTAAAAAACCTATTTCCTTGGTGTAAAATAGCCTTTTCACATCCTGCTTTGTGGTAAAAGAGACAATATATCTGAGGTTACTTGACTGCTTTTGATTTTCAGGCTACCGGCTCTCAAATCGGGATGATGGTCAATTCCTTCACTAACATCACGGTGGCCATGATTATCGCCTTCTTCTTTAGCTGGAAGCTAAGCCTGGTCATAGTGTGTTTCCTCCCTTTCTTGGCTTTATCGGGAGCTGTACAGACCAGAATGTTGACAGGATTCGCCTCTCAAGACAAGCAGGCTCTGGAGATTGCGGGACAGGTAATCTTATAGACCCAATTTCTAGACTGATTATGGCTCTGTGGCTGTCATGCTAACAGTTAAGAATAAATGTGTAGTACAAACAGACGTAGGACGCTGTGAGCTCACTAACTTCCATGCTTAGCAACCTCCCACTAGCCCTTTTCATATGTGCCCCCACCCAAAGGCTGTGACAATAAAGTTCTGTTACAGCTTTTGAATAAGTTTGGACAGATAGTAGGGCATGTTCACTTTGGTTACATGTTCAGTTTCCTCTCAAATTGTTTTTTTTTTCCCCACACCTCAATTTAGTGTATTTTCACTTGCAAAACCAATAGTTCAGTTTTCTCTCTGTTCAGTTTTTGTCAGCTGAATGGTTTTCCCAGGTCACGCTGCTGCCCATACAGAACAGAATTATCTTCTTAATCGTACACACTTTTCTTTTCACACTTTAGTGTCTTGTGAACTTGTGGCAAATGTTGTTCCTAAAAAGAACTATGAAGTATGGCTTAGATTCAAACTCACCGAGGTTTTAGCCATGTACTTTAAAAAGTGTGTTCTACGTAACTTCAGTTTGTCGGGGGTAAAAGAGGGGGTGGCAGCACGGACATTCCTTAGGTGTGAGAAATCATGCACACACGCACACACATAGACACACCCTTACTCTTTTAGCCACTTTAATCTAGGTTTTGTCTCTTTTAAGAAGAGAATGTGAACGCTGCCCAAGCAGGCAGAAGCCAAAGGATTTCACACGCCAGTGGTTGGAAGCAGCCCACCTTTGTGTCTCATTCAGGGCAGGACCCTAACTTAGAAACAGTGATTATTTACCCTGGAGCATGGATTGAAACAAAGCTGTAGTATAGGCTAAAAGATAAACTGTATAATTAATTTAAATTTATTTGAATAATATTTGGTCAGATTCATTTTTTAAGAAAATAGAAAATTTTAAATTTGTATTGTTAAATGAACTTTTGTTTAAGAAGACATTTAAGATACCATGTTAGACATTTTAAATGAATTAATGGAGAAGCTGAAAAGCTTCTGAGGATAACCATGTATATATATATATATCTGCCCCCTCCCACCCCACCCCCACCACAACTCCACAGTCAGTGGAGGCCACAAAGCCATGGTAGTTTTAAGTAGAACTTGAGCTTCACTCACAGAATGTCTCATGGTCCAACTCAGTGGATCTCCATCAACTTCTTTGTGTTCCCAGATTATGGCTTTGTCTCTGATTTGTACCACATTCTGCCATTTGCACTAGATCTAATCCATGTAGCAGCTGAAATACCACGAAAGCAGTTATTTAAATTCTTTTATTCCTAAGACTCTTTTTCATTCTTCAGATCACAAGTGAAGCCCTCAGTAACATCCGCACTATTGCTGGAATTGGAAAGGAGAGGCACTTTATTGAAGCATTTGAGAGAGAGCTGGTGAAGCCATTTAAGACAGCCATTCGAAAAGCAAATGTTTATGGATTCTGCTTCGGTTTTTCCCAGTGTATTGTGTTTGTTGCTAATTCTGCTTCCTACAGATATGGAGGCTACTTAATCTACAATGAAGGGCTCCATTTCAGCTATGTGTTCAGGTGAGGACTACAGGTTGAAGTCGCAGAAGATCACCACCTGGGAGGAATAGCTTGGCTCTATAAGTTAGCTTTTGACGCTTAATAAACCATCCCAAACTTGGTGTCTTAAAAAGCTAAGATTTATTATTTCCCAAGATTCTGAGGATTCTCAGGGTGGTTCTTCTGGACTGGGCCAAGTCAGTCAGGCTTCTGAGAGGGCTTCTGTCTCCACAGGGCTGTTCTGGTAAGTGGGCTTGTTTTGTTCACATTGTGGTCTCAGAGTTCCAAGTGCAGCAAAAGAGAGCAAGTCCCAAGGTGCGAGCCATGTCTCTGCAGGCATCATATTTTCTAATATCTCTTTGACCAAAGAAACTCAGGCAAGCAAGCCAAGACTTAAAGAATAGAGAAGTAGGATCCACCTTTTGATGAGAAGATCTAATGTTTCTCTTTCATTCTCACACTGCTATCACTCACAACACTTCTGATACCTGATGAGTGTCCTTCAGTTCAACTTCATTCTGGCACCATGGGCCTGGAGATAGCTCAGAGGCCCCAGATTAAGGACACAGCTCTACAAGACTGCCAACACCACCACCCTCAGCTCCTAGACCTTTCCCTGGAAGTGAAATGTGGGGGAGGAGACTGCAAGTTCCACACCCTAATCAAATGGTTGCTTTCCCAGGCATCCCACCCCCATCCCTAGGTTACCTAGGGGCTCTCGGAAAGGTACTTCATTAACATAGCAAAAGGTGCTGTGCCTCAAGGGCTGAGGGAGCAAAATGTGTTTCTTACTATAAGTCGCAATATCACAGAGGAGTAAAAAGTCATATTGCAAAGGAGTGCATGTGGAATAATAGGATGAATTAAGCATTTTCACAATCTATCATACTGGGTAATGCTAAGAAAATCTAGAGACCTCAAACAGGATGGTTCAGAAAACTACCTTATTTGAACACCACTTCTTACAAAAAGGGCGTGTTTCCAGCTCACTCCTTCTAGGTGGAGACAGAAAAGGGCAGCTCAGGGAAATTATGTTTCTTTCTTGAAGCTGGAGCCTGCTCTTCTAATAAGCTTAGCTTTGAGTCCAGTTTCTCACATGTCCAGAGGTGAGAGAGAGCTAAGGGTGTCAGGGTCCCCAGGGACATGTATATATATGGGTGTAGTGTGGTGGTAAGGGGCATTAGAGGGAGCCTTAGAGGGGTAAGAGGAAATGTTCTGAGGAAGCCTTGGAGGGCATTAGGAAAAGTGGTCCCAACAGAAATCTGTCCTTTTGGGTTACTTCTCAAGTCATGAATTCTGTCTTCTTGCCTTTGAGATGCAATACTGAAGCATCTCCTGCCCCGTTACACTGACCCCAACCAGGGAAGTCTCTTCTAACTGTTTACACATTTAGTGCTATTAACTTAAATCTGAAATCACAAACTGTTGCTTTTTAGTTTATGTAAGATTTCTGAAGAATTATTAGTTAACATGTAAAAATTTGGAGATTACAGAAGGCTCCGCATTCCTGGCTTCTCTTTAAAAACGGAAAGACCACCTTCCACCATTTCCCCACTCAATATTTTTCATTGCTTTAAGCTTTGGACTGGGCTCCTGGAGATGTCTGGATTTGCAAGTCTGGCCTAAAACAATTCCTGTCTATAAACTGAGCAATAAAACACACAAGGACACTGCCTGCTACCACTACCGGGGTGGGTCCTCTGTGCTTGGCAGTGCAGGTGGGCAGCTCTGCAGGGCGCCCCTTGAAACACAGTGTGTATAGAGCAGAGCTGTGTCTCACCACGTTTATCTTTCATGTATTCATTTACTCATTTGTTTGTTAATTATACACATATTGAGTATAGTTAGAGGCTGGGCCACGTAGAAAAATACAGGCAATTACATCTTTCTTATGCTGTCTGAAGCATGAATTACATGCATGCTTGTTACAGGTTGATGCTTTTATCACCAATCCTTGTCTTTCATGCACTTATGATAGACTCAAAAAAATGTTAGCATTGTAAAGATGTCAACCCAGTACAGTGATTTTTTCATGCCCCTCTTTTTTTTAAAGAAGTCTTTTCTCAAACAAATTTCTTAGAAAAAGACTTGTAATTGAAGCAGGGTTTTCAGGTCTGAGCCTCCCCTGTTAATCCTCCCCTTGCCCTTTTTTCATAGGACACAATTTGAAAACTGCTAGTGTCTCCAACTCTACCTTCCCAGACCAGTGTCAAGTGACCTGTCCACAGCTGCTCAGGTCTTTGCTAGCAGAACGAGAGCTAGACCCCCAAACTCCTGTTTCTTAGGCCACCACACCACAGCCCTCTCTCTACATGGGTGTCTGTCCAATTGCAGGGTGATCTCTTCAGTTGTACTGAGTGCAACAGCTCTTGGAAGAGCCTACTCTTATACTCCGAGTTATGCCAAAGCTAAAATATCAGCTGCACGGTTTTTTCAGCTGCTGGACCGACGACCTCCTATCAGTGTATACAGTGCTGCAGGCGAAAAATGGGTAAGTACTGAGGTGGGGGTACGGGGCCAGTGGGGTGGGGTGTGCTGATGTGTGTGTGTGTGTGTGTAGAACAGCCATTGTAGCTGATCATACAACACTGCCACTTAGCTTCTAAATTCTTACAGTGTTGTAGGTTCATTCATATGCACTTAGAATGGACAGACAGATTTACAGATGTAAAAAAATGAAGTAAATTAGCATTAAATATTATAAAGCAGTAGTATTCATATAAATTATATTTATACTAATATAGTATAAATTAAATTCATATTCATATAGTATTCATAAAGATTATACTATAAAACACACTTAGTTGCAGAATAATGAAGCTACCCAGCCACCATGTTTTCTACCCATGTTCTGGTATGGAATGTAGAAAAACCAGTTCTTCTTGTCCAATAATATTGATGTAATTCATCTTTATCTGGGTTCAAGTTTTAGCTCATTCATATGGACTACCAGAAAATTTGTTTGATCTTAAGAAAATACCATTTCTTCTAATTGATAGTCTCCACAGGTATTTTTTTAATTTTCCCTGCCTATTTTTTAATATCCAAACATGTTCAGGTGAGTAAAACAAATCTAAACCCTAGCAAAGCTAACCTAAATTCAGAAGTCTTTTTAAATTGGCCAGATGACCTGTTTCTTCTTCAGTTCAATAAAAGTAAAGTCTTTGCATGGTCTATTAAATATCTGTCTATTTCTAGAATTCATAATTCAGGTATTACAACCGAAGGTATTCACCTTTGCAGTATGGGAGTTACGTAGCTTTCTAAGTCATTTCAAGTATACTGCTATTTCTTGAACTCTTTGGAGGGAGAGAGCTCTAGGGGTTTGGACAATTCCTGGCTTCTGTGATGTAATCATGTATTCTAGTTATTCTCTTCCATTTGACATTCTCCCAGAATGTCAAGTAATGGATGACAAGGAAATCACCTTAGGTTAGAATTGGTATAAAAGCTCAAATATCTTTAATTTCATTGTTCAAGGCTCCCTTTATTCTACACCTGCTGGAATGGGGAGTAGAATTTCATTAAGTTGCTGTCTTTATACTGTGCACTTTGGCAGTGTGGTGTTGAAGGTATCTGAAGAAGGGATTTAAAACTCAGATTTATGTGCATTTTCAGTATTCTAGATTCTTATAGGAGTATATATAATTCTAATCTTCCCACCCACAGGACAATTTCCAGGGGCAGGTTGACTTTGTTGACTGTAAATTTACATATCCTTCTCGCCCTAATGTGCAAGTTCTGAATGGTCTCTCAGTGTCGGTTAGTCCAGGGCAAACACTGGCATTTGTTGGAAGCAGTGGATGTGGCAAAAGCACCAGCATTCAGCTGTTGGAACGTTTCTATGATCCTGACCAAGGGAAGGTGGTAAGCAATGCAAATGCTTGAGAACCTTGCTTTCTGCAGAATATCTCCTGTGCCTGAATGTGGTCTTCAAAACTGCCTTGCCAAACTCACTCTAAAGTGCTTGCCTGGGACACTCACCCCTGTGGATAGTTTCTAGTACCAATCATTTGCTGGTTGACCTGATTCTACCTTACAATTTCTAATGTCATATTCTTCCCAGTTCCAGATGGCCTGCTGATCAGTTAGACAAAGAAAACTGGGCACACTGCAAAGTGGGGATGAGTGTATTTAAACAGAAGCATTCACTTACCCGTAAATGGAGCAGAAAGTGCAGACTAATCAGGAGACTAATGACTGGGAACGGAAAAAGTGGGGGCGATAAGGGAGGGACGCAATGATAAATGGGAAAAAAAGGGAATTTAGTATGAAAAAAATCAGAGACAATCTTGGTTCAAGAAGCTTCAATCTAAATAGTATAAGGAACTCAGAAGGTAGTCATGCTCCACAAAGTTTTGATGAGAATATTTGAAAAATGTGTGGATTACTTTGTTGGTATTTTTACAGCATTTATTTCTATTTTTTCTCCTTTTTTTTTCTTTCCAAATATGCAGAGGAGTACAAAGTAAAATAAGAAAGATTGATAATGAAAAGCAAGTTTTTATTCCACCCTTTCTCCTACTTCCCCACTATTCTGCTCAAAGGCAACTCTTTTTAACCACTGATGTTTTCAGATCTCCCGGTGATTACCTCAGTGTCTCTAAATAATGTGCTTATGCTGCCGTTTCATAATTTAACAGATTTAGGCTCTGGTGATTTATTTTCAAGAGATGGAGATTTAGCTTACCCTCACTGCTCTTCCTCCTTTCCCCCACCTCCTCCAAAATAAAATGCATCAATGTCCCTCTATTTGTAAATTTAACTAATTTAGTTAACTATTTCCTTTTCACCACCTAGATTTAGTTAACTGTTTCTTTTTCACCACCTATATATAGATAACATCTCTGGAATTCTTCCTAAGATGAAAATATTAGCAAATCTATCTTTATTTTTAGCCCTTCCTCATTTTACTTGTCAAGTCCGAATATTACACTTTTATATAATCAAGAATACAAAATGCTTACACTCTACTTATAACATTTATTATCCCTCACGCTTTCACTCTAGGCTGATTCTAAAAGTTGAAGATTAATTAACAACTTGTGTTCTGATTATGTAAATAAATAATGTTCATCTCATAGTCAAGTAGTGAGGTACACTAACATTAACATTACATTTTTTTCGTTTTTCAGAAAGGCTTTGTTACTTCTTACATTCCCTTCCTTTATAAGATCTTTGTGTCTTCCTGTGTTTCTATCCTGCTCCCTATTTTGAAGGATCTGCTTTTTCCCTTCATTTCTGCATTGCCTGGGCTAATTACAGCCTGTACCTGCTGAGTAATTGTCACCCTGTGGATTTCATGCACTATTTTCTTAGATTAGATTCATTACTTCCATAATCCCCATAGTTTCCTCTTTCTTGCTTTTCATTCTCATTTTGTTGTAGTGTATCCACAGTCGTTTTCTAAGATATAATTTAGAGCTGTGAGTCTGAAAATTCTTTATTCTGCTCCACTCTTGACTGGTTAATATTTTGAAAAATGCATTTTAAAAAATTTCCCTGAATAATATAATTCTCCTCACAATAAGAAAATACAACATTATGAAGAGAAATGCTGAGAAAAATAGGTACATTAAGTATATTTCTCTAAATGTGCTCAGTGAATGCTCTGGTCACAGGTAGAAAGCAATGCCCATGGAGAACTCAGCATGTCTTTGTGGACACATTACATATTGTTATCATTGTAAAACATTTGCACGAATGTTTTTAAGTAGATGAAACTCCACATTCGATGCCATTTTGAAATGTACTCTATGCTCTTAAGGAAGCTACCAAATGCAGGTATTCAGCCGTTCCACACAATTGGAGGCATATGGTATGCAGTACACGGTAGTCCCTGTGGGCGATTCTAAGGAATGTGGAGCATGTCTCTGTCTTCTAGGAGCTTACGATACTAAAACATGTAGAACAATGAGCAAACAGTGCTAATATTTAATTGAGGATTACATTGTGCTTTGCACAATTAATAAATACTATGGAAAATGAGAGAAGGCTCATTGTTGAGGAATGCCTTATGTTTTTTTCTGATGGTGTTTGCTTTTCCCACTGCTGCAATATTATCTACAATATACTATGTTCACCCCATTTAATGTAGTCTTTTTCTGAAATCATGGGGCCAAGTACTTTACAGTAGTGTGTTAGACACACCATATCTTAACTGGGCTTTTAAGTGAACCAGCTCAAACGGCAGGTATTTGAGTTCCTAAACTTAACTGCCTAACTAGGGGGTAAGTTCCTAGAAAAAAGAGATTATGTTTTCTTCCTAGAGCAGACAAAAGACTGCCTAGCATGGTGCCTTTGTGACAGGGAATTCCATATATGTTTGTTGATTGAGTAAGTGAATAAATGTACTCCTTCCTTTCTAGGGCCTACTATCTCAGTTATACAGAGGCTAGTGCCAGTAAGATCATTGAAACAGGTTTGATTCTTATGTTGTCCAGCTTTATAGCCCATGGAGTCTCAAAATTGAGAATTCTGCAAACTTGTAGAGAATGTCTTGCACCAAAATACAAGGGGAATTTTTTTAAAAATCTAAACACTGTCCTGAGTACCTTCCTCATTTGTACCATTTATGGGGTGACAGTGTGGGAAACAAATAAATAAAGCCATAGTCTGATATAACTTTAAATCATTCTGATGGACCACCTGCAGGGGTTGAAGGCAGCATAATTTATTTCCAAGAGTCCTGGGATTGTTGCCTCTTAGGCAAAGCAAATGTCCGACACAACGCTAACTCTAGAATAGGAACTTTCCTCACGTGGGAATTCTAAAACGTATTTGCCTGGTTGTCACCTCTGATGGCAGATGATAGATGGGCATGACAGCAAAAAGGTCAACGTCCAGTTCCTCCGCTCGAACATTGGAATCGTTTCCCAGGAACCGGTGCTGTTTGCCTGCAGCATAATGGACAATATCAAGTATGGAGACAACACCAGAGAAATTCCCATGGAAAAAGTCATAGAAGCCTCAAAGCAGGCTCAGTTGCATGACTTTGTCATGTCTCTCCCAGAGGTAAGTACCAAGTTGGAGTTATTCCCTGGGGGAGACGCTGATGGGGAGAGGTAGACCAACTAAAGACTATCATGATTTTGGCTGTAGGAGAAGGTCAAAGGCAACACAACTTTTATTTCCCAGTGTGCCTGAGGTTCATCTCAGTCTTTAAGCAAAATACATGTTCTTCATCAACATACTCTTTAGGTTTGGAAAGTAGTATATTATCACGTGCAAAGGATGCTATAGAGCTTGGTGTACATAAAGCAGTAGCACATTAAGCATCAGCTTAGCATAGCAAAAAAAAAAAAAGTCCTAAGACTAACAGCAGTTTGAATCCAAGCTCTGCCACTTATTAGCTGTGTAACTTTGGGACAATTACCTATCTTTTCTGAGACTCAGTCATCTGCAAAATGCAAAAAGAACATTAAAATGAAAGTATATACATAATAGCCACACAATGAAAACTACTGCTGTTATTGTTGTCATCATCATAATCATAATTCATTACTTGGCAGCATAAACTGCAGCTGGTGGGGTAGGTTGCATCTGCCTTAGTGCATCACGCTTTTCCAGAGCCAAGTTCAAAGTTAGCACAATATCAACTCTAAATTTTTCTGTCTACCAAGAATATCCCTTGATGATTAATCACAAAGAAAATTAAGACATAGAAACAATTGTAAGAGCCAAATATTACATTTAACTTTTTCCACTTCTTTCTCTATTTTTAAAAAGATTTTATTTATTTATTTTTTTAGAGAGGGGAAGGGAGGGAGAGAGAGAAAAATCAATGTGTGGTTGCATCTCATGTGGCCCCCCTACTGGGGACCTGGCCCACAACCCAGGCATGTGCCCTGACTGGGAATCGAACCGGCAACACTTTGGTTTGCAGCCTGTGCTCACTCCACTGAGCTAAGCCAGTCAGAGCCACTTCTTTCTCTTAAATGCCACTGGGAAATTGGTTTTCTTTGTAAGTGGTTATGTTTATAAATTTTGTGGTGTTTGTGCTGGAATTTTTTCTTTGTTATTTTCACAAAGGCTTCTAAGTCTTGGGCCCTTGCCTCATTCTAACTTGAGTAGCTTAATGTGGAAATTATGATTTGCTGTATCCTAAATGAAAAGCAAAGCTTGTGTGTCCACTGGAAGACTCATTTACTCCACAAATCTTTGTTGAGTACCTACTCATTTTGTGAGAGACACTGGCTTAGAATTAATTTATTGCCTCTTTCTGGTACAGACTTACCTATAATACCTTTAACTGAGCACTTCCTCTCAGTGGTTAAGGAAGGACAAAGTCTGTCATTACGAGTCTCACAGGACTTGGCTGCTCATCTGTCAGGAGACAGGGAAGGCAGAGGCAGACCTTGTTGCGGAAGGCAGGTAGAGTTCAGGGACAAGGGCTCAGAAGCTAGACACACCTGGGTTTAGATTTTGCTGTCATTGCTTTTTTTATTTGTTTGTCCTTTACACACCTTTCTTTCCTGTGTGTGCCTAAGTTTTGTAATCTATGAAATAGGGAGAAAATGATTTTTGCAACTGTTAAATGATAATCTGGCTAGAATAGTTAACACAATACCTTATGCATAGTAAATATTCCATGAACGTTAATATAGTCATGCCCAGTCTCTAGCAAGAAATTTTCCTTCATAATTTTACCTAAAATTCACAACAAATATGTGAAATAGTTATTAATATCTGTATTTTCCAGACTAGTTTGTACCTCAAAGAAATGTAAATAATTTTTTCATGATCACAGAGCTAGTAAGAAGCAGAAAGGAGAGTCACACCTAGGCTCTGTTGTGGAACGATGCCTCCTCAGCAGGGGACTGGACAAGCAGGTCTCTCACAAGGCCCTTCCGCTGCTTGCATTATTCTGTCTTAGAGAGATCTTCCACAGAGGAGTTTGGGAATCAGGGAATCTTGAATCAGGGAGGAACCTCATGCACAGGGAGAAAGAGATAAAAAAATACAAAGCTAAAAGAAATGCAGAGGTGGGGATAAAAGTCCTCTTGTATCCCCCACAAAAAGCTCACTAACACCATGTTTGTCTTAGATTTCTAAATAGATTTGGCGTCCTACGTAGAAGAACTCATGCACTAGTCCCGATTTGAAAAAACAACAAATTGTTTAAATTCCCACATGGGTCATTGATGTGGGCTCCATACAGTATAAGAGCAATGGCTGCTACTAGTTTTCAAACTCATACTTTTTCCAGAAATATGAAACTAATGTTGGGTCCCAGGGGTCTCAACTCTCTCGTGGAGAGAAACAACGCATTGCTATTGCTCGGGCCATCGTGCGAGATCCTAAAATCTTACTGCTGGATGAAGCTACTTCTGCCTTAGACACAGAAAGTGAGAAGGTACGTATTGATTTTTTAGAGTCTTAGATCATTATAGATGAATCTTTTCCTGTAATATTTGTCTTTCTAAAATGGCACTACTTAACAATTTTCTGATTCATTAACAGTAGAAATTGCCAATACTTTGTGGAACCAAGGACAGTAGTCTAGAGAAAGTAATTTAAAATAGGATTGCTTCAAATGAAAAAATATTTTAACTTTAATATAAATTTTTAAATGATTTTCTGGGCCCGGTGATATTTTCTCAAGGAAAATAATTAGCTTTCTTAAGTGAAGTAAAATAATCCAGGTTATGTGTGGGGCATTTCGATTTTTGTAGTTCTAAAATTATGTGGCAGAGCAGGTGGGCAACATACAACACAAAGTAAGAGGCAATATAGGATATGAAGTTTGCACGGCAGGAAATGCAATTGAGCAAAACACAATCATGGAATTTACTATTTATTAACTCCTTAAAAATTGGGATTCCATTTTGGAGACGGCTAAAATGTCCTCAAAGAAAAAAGCAGGAATGATCAATGATTCCTATCTTAACCTTGTTTCTTTGGTTTCATTTTAGCAAACTAGACCATCAAGTCTTTTGAAATTATATAATGACCTCATAGTTTGGTTCTCTCTTGCTTCACTGAAATTTCTCAGCCTATGGACTGCAATGCAAACCATTGATGCACTGTACTCAGCAAATACTTATTTCTTTCTTGTCCAGTCTTTGGGCTGAACCCCTAGCAAAAGCAATGTTCCTCAGGTGGTATTAAACAGAACTCTTGCAGTGGTGGGCCAGGCAACAAGCAGGCATCTTTGCATTATCTTTGCATCTTGTCTTTGCAGACGGTGCAGGTTGCCCTGGACAAAGCCAGAGAAGGCCGGACCTGCATTGTCATTGCCCACCGTTTGTCCACCATCCAGAACTCAAATATCATTGTTGTCATGTCACAGGGGACAGTGATTGAAAAGGGGACCCATAAAGAACTGATGGCCCAGAAAGGAGCCTACTACAAGCTAGTCACCACAGGAGCCCCCATCAGTTGACTTGACTCAAGAACTTCACGCACAGATGATGCAACAATTACAGAGTGCCATGGGTTATTTTTTTTCCTTTCAGAAGAAATGGTGATTATTTTACTTTTACACACATTGCCATACATTAGGATCCAAGCTAATTTCTAATGACCTTCAGCAATAATTTAGTTTTAAGTGTCCGTATGTAGAAAATGAAAGAAACTAGGTCCAGTGTGTGTGAAAAGACAATGTCTTGCAGCTTCCCAGGCATCACCCAGTGCTTTCCTGAGCAGGAATCAGTCCCCATTGCCACGTGGGAATTAGTGAGAGGTCCTGGAGTAATGAGACTTTGAGCTCCTCAAAGGCAAAGGAGCTTTTTTTCTCTCCCATTTTTGAGTCCATAATTTTTTAGTCCCAAGATGATAAAAGTGGGAAATGTTCATCCCGCCTGTTAGGATAGAGCAGTGCCTTCCAATCAAGAGACAGTATGAGCCACTGATGAGAGCTATATATATAATTTAAAATTTTATACTTACATTAAATAAAGGGAAACAAAAAGATGACATTCATGTTAATAATGTATTTTATTTAATTGCTTCTTGGCCTTTTGGCTAAAATCATGTGTAGTATCTGTTCTTATCAGTTTAATAATATGTTTTATTTAACTTAATATATTCAAAATATTCTATCACATGTAATTAGTATAAAATGTTAATATTGTATCTAATTAAATATTCAAACACCAAAGTGTATTTACACTTTCTTCATATCGGTTCAGACTAGCCACATGTCAAGTTCCCAGTTGAAATGTATGACTAGAAGCTACTCTACCAGACAGAGTTAGAGAATCTAGGCTCTGAGCCTCAGTTGTTCCTTTACGATTCAAGTCTTATAAAAACATGATCCCAGCTTCTCCTTTGAAGCGTGTCCTATTATAGTACTAAAAATCTTTGGAAAACTTGCTTAAACAAAGATCATGGTGCCCCTTTGGATTAAAGAGAGAGGGTGTTAGAATTAGACATCATGATTTCAGAAATTACAGATAAAATATTAACTCTTCTCAGAGGGATTAAAAGTCTTTACATCATTTCATTGGATTTACCTGTTTGAATTGAGTTGGCAAAGGCAGAGAACTGAGATTGCTTAGCTTTAGTGTAACACAATGTAACTTAAAAAACACCATATTATCTAATTCCCCCAAGGTCTTCTTTCCAAAATAAGTTTAGTTCCAATTAATTTATCAGAATTGTGTATGATTTTTTTCCTGTGAAGAATTCTTATGAATAGTTGGAACAGCAGATCTTCCAACCCTCAGTCATTTGGTGCTTGTCCAAATTACATGGAGGCAGATGTACATAGCCAGAAATATTACTATTTGAGAAAAGAGTAAGAATTGGCTTCTACAGTCTTTTGTCTAGAAACTCTTTTTTTTAGTATAGTTAATGTATGTCTATTCAACATGTGCTTTTAGGAAATTATTTCAATGAAAAGACACTGTGAACTTAATGGTACATTCATATATGCAATTTTTGGTAATTAAGCATTCACTAAAAAATATAGATTCTGAAATATGTAAGTACCATGTTCTGAAAGAGAAAAATACATAGGATCATAATTAAATATGGTATGTCACATATTTACTCATGAATTAAATGTAAATTTTCTATCCTAACAAAATATCAAAACATTCTCATCAGGTTGGCTTAAGATCACATCTCGTATTTCCAACAAGGGGTTGGATTTATTAATAACTCGTGCATTCAGACTCTCTCTGTGAGCAGGTCACAGAAGGATGTTAGTGGAGATTAAAAATTTGCAAATTTTATTGCTGTTTTCAAACACATTTTTAGATAAATTTACGTATGTGTATGGGCCATTATAAAATAATTATGTCTATTTGCATTTGCTTTAAACTTTCAGATCAAATGAATAATCTCACCTACCCATAAGAGATGGGAGAAGAAAGTAACTTAGAAACCCAATTCCATTTCTTTCACACTGTGTTCAATTAAATGCCCAATTAATTTAAATGAGTGGACTGTAAATAAAGCAGTGCACATGATTATTATCTAATTGGCACTGGCCAGCATTATAATGTGCTCATTAGTGAGTTGTATGGTATCCTAAGGCTCATAATGAGTAATTAGGGTACACATGATTGGCATATAGCTGTCTGAATACAACTACTCAATGAGATAAATCAGTACTTGGACAAAATGTGCAGTAGATTAAGGAAGAAGAATACATAGACAGCTGGTGAATTGGCAATTCCCTCCTGTTTGTAATTCAGGTACAGCTTCTACTCTCAGATACAAATAGATAAATGTGAGAACAAAATAGCTGGAGATAAAAAGGGAAATGTTTGCCCAATGTGACCCAGAACAATGCCTACAAGTATTAAGGATGATTACTGAAAATAGAGAAAATAATGCTATCATATTGGTTGAGAATATATATTTTTGATATGTTAAGTATAGAATCAAAGTTGGAGATAAGCAATGTTTTCATAAAATTCCTTCAAAGTTGAAAATTTAATTAATCTTTTAAATATACCTCAAAATAACATGTACAAAGTATTTTATAATTTAGTAAACATTTTGCCTTTATATTCTTTGTATGTTACTGTGAAACCATTCTAGTAGGCTGCAAGAGAGGAATGTGGCTATAAATTGCATTTGTTGTTATATATAGTAATATATAAGTCACTATGGCAGGCATTATAGATTAGCTCATTTGACACTTAATTCTACACCTCTTTCCCTTGCTTGCCTCTATTACAGAGGCTAGAAAGTAAAGTAGTTCCCTTCCCAGACTCCCTTGCAGCTAGGGGAGGCCATGTGTCACTGTTTTGGTCTATGAAATATAAGCACAAGTGTCTATGGAGGCTGTCCCTTCTGCAATAAAGTCTGGATCAAAGAAAGGTGGTTATCCTTCTTTCTTCTTTTCTAAATGCATAGTAGCCATTCTGTGGCCATTTGGGTATGACCATGAATGGCAGAGCAGGGAGACAAATTGAGCTTGATTCCTAGACATTCTTGAGGCACTGCTCCAGTCTGGGCTGCCTACCTCCAGAGAAAGACACCTCTCGCTTGTTTAAGCCCTGAAGTCATTTTTTTATAGCTGTTGTTGTTAATTTTAGATTAACATAATCTTAATAGATAGATTTTTACTAAGAAAAATACTGAAGCATAAGTATAAAGAAAATAATGTAATGTTGAAGTATTAATGTGTGCTTAAATGACCTTAAAATATGACTTTACATCCAGAGATTTTTCCAAAAATATTGATTAAAAGAAGAAATATTAATTTTTTTAAATGTCACTGCTATGAAAATAATATTTAACTGGACAGAATTCCTCACAACTCATTCTAGTGGTTTCCCAGAAACATGTCACATACCCTGCTTTGTTATGCTTTAAATGAGGGAAGCTTTTACTTAGGGACTTGGTGTTTTGTGATTATGCTTTCTCATCCTGTCATTTGATAAAATTGATGTTAGACAAGGAATGATCCCACTCCATTGGCAGGATATAGCCAGAGTTGAAAGGAAAGTGATTCAAGAAGAGAATGAATTTGAAAAGGGGCAGGTTAAAAGTACTGGGGAATAATGTTACCAGCTAACTTGTACTGGGTATAGCCTCAGTTCAATTCTTTCAAACCCACAGGCCAGAGACAGCCTGGTGTGCAGCCACGGTGGCAGCAGGTATGCCTGGACCCTTTGGGGATCTCCCCAAGGGAAAGAAAGCCCTATATTGAAGTCATCCCTTGTATATCTAACACTGAAATAATTTTAATAAGTGTTTGTCCAGTGGGTGGATAGGGGGATTAGAGAGAAAAGAAGAACATGGGCAAAAGGGACCCTTTTTGAGCCTGAGAAGATCTTAAATGCTATTTGGAACTGGATCTCTAATTTTCATTTAGCATAGTCATCTTCAAAGATCTTGGCAACATATAATATGGTGTTAGAGTTATGCTGCATTCAAGAAGCACATAACATCCATGAAGAATTAAAAAGTAAATTTTATCTTTATGTCTTTGAGAGATCCATAATTAGTCCATAACAAACTTACAAAAATGGTATTTTAAATTTCTAGTCACTTTCCTTCCATAGAGAAAACTTTTCCTTCTCTTCTTCTCACTCAGCAAGTTATCATATATAGCACCTTAGTATCTCTCCCAGCAAGAACACTTCCCTCTTTTGGATGTTAAGAAAGGGGAAATGGAGCTGGTCATTTAATTATGAGATGTCTTTTGTAAGATGTCTTCATGAATCTCTTTCTATAGCTATAAAATTCAGACTCATATAGGAATAGAATGTTTCGAAGACTGAAATGTATTATATAAATCTAAAATTATTTATTAAAAAGCAAATTACAAAATGGAGTATTCTTTAGAATTGATAGCCTTATTTAGTGCATGTAAATAAAATTTAATATGCTCTGGCTTTTCTTCCAATCTCATTGAATGAGATCCTTAGAGTTGTAGAATGTCAGAGCTAGAATAAATCTTCCATTCCAAGCCCCTAACTTGAGAAATTGGTCAACTGAACCCACCAATGTTAAATGGCCTCTCAGTGCCCCAGTGCTTAGATGCAGAGAGAGACTAGAGCCCAGGTCTAATGACTCCAGTCCAGAATGCTTGCTGTCAAACTTCATGAAATCTTTTGTACATTTATCTGTCTTTGAATTTGCTTACACTTGCCCCCTTGTGTTCTGATGCCCTTTGGGATCCATTTAGGGACCGGTGGCACCACCGCTTGATTGGCCAGCATGAGCAGGGCATCAACATCCCAATGCTGAAAGAGTAAGATGCACAATAAAATCTCACAAACTCAGGCAGAGACATTTGCTTTTCCTTTGTTAAGTCAATGCAATCTTCATATAGAAAAACAGTAGGGACTCTACTATCCCTAGGGACTCTAGCAGGGAATTTCTTTCATTCAAAAGATTGTTAAAAGGCAGAATTTGGAATGATTCTGCAGAAAAAGAGTTCTCAAGGGTTGGATGCTTTTAATGCAGAATTGTGAAGTTTGAGGGCAAGGGTGCTGAAAGACGGTGATGGGTGAATGCAATGTCCACCTTTAGAAAACTCCTTCCATTAGTCAATAGCAGGATGTGAGCAAGGATGACAATCTGGCCAATACTGTTCATAATATACAGGTTGAGTCCAGGAGAAAGTCAATTCTTTGAGCAGAACTTATAGTATGATCGACCCAATTGATGTGCAATGGTAAGAAAGAAGCTCTTAGTTCTGGATTTGTTTCCCAGACACGCCCATGGCCTGCTCCTCCTGCAGAGTAAGCAGATCATCCCAGGGAAGCAGTTTCTGCTCTCCCTCGGGCCAGCACTGGAAATGGGTAAGGTGCTGCCAGAGCAAATTTTCCCCGAGGCAGCCCCCAGACTGTGCCGAAAAGCCCACTCAGCAGGACGGCAGCCGCCGCCCTTCACTCATTACCTTCCCAGGTCCCAGCTGCTCCTTCAGAAGATCCTGCTCTTTGGGGAGCTATCACAGTTTTTTGAACCAAAAGACAGATTCTTTTGAGAAATGACATGGCAAAATGTTGGGAAAAAAAGAAAAGATTCTAAGAAATTTTAAAATTCAAAACAGAAAATAATTAATTGGCTTTGCACTAACCTTTATAACCTCAATCACTGAATTTTCTTCCTCCTTGAGAACAGGCGCTTCAGTGCTGCCAACAGAAATGAGATGTGAGTTCTTCTAAGTCATTACTGTGATCTCCGTCACAAAAGAGCAAAGGCAGTAATTAGTACACCACATCAAAGCAGCCTCAGATTTGACAAAAACTGTGTTTGTCCTTTGCAGAGCTAAAATGAAGCACTTTGAATTCTTAGAATGTTCCCACAAGTTGCTGTCATTTGGCAGAAGTTTCTGGAGTTGTTGCTTCTGATAGATCTTGCTTGCTGTTAATATTTTTAAAACAAAAAACCAAAATACATTCTTTAAAAAAAATTAACAAGCGGCATTATATGACCTTTAGTGCAAGGTCACCATTGGAAAGCATTAAAGGTAAGGGGACAGGGCAAAAATTAGAAATATCTCATTAGTTTCTTGGCCACACTGAGGTCCAGGTATTCTCCAGAAAGCTGCTGGGAATTTCCAGAGTGACTAGGACAGTTGGTCAATGAGGGCGAAATCTTCGGGTGAGGCTGGACACTAGTAACTCTTTTTCAAACCGTTTCTCAGTAGGCACAGAAGTACTGGTGTCCACCCAGGATGCAGGTGTGGTAGACCCACGCAAGCAGAACAACTTTGGTAGAAAGTCATCCAGCCATCTAGAATGTGGTCATAAATGTTGGGTCAAACCTCACCCAGGTTTGTGGCCCTGTGAGGGTTTCTAGGACATGGTGCAGGGAGGGGCACCCAGACGTCCTGATTGGAGGCCACAGAGCTAAGAGTCCCAGGAGACCAAGGCTCTAGAGCCCACAGGACAGAGGAAGAGAGAAGGGAGCTGCACAAAGAGAGACCCACAATCTACAGAGCTTCTCCCTAAAAAGCACAGCTAAGTTCACTGTTAACTTTTTATAGTCACTTTAATTCTTCAAGCCCCAGAAATGATGAGTGTCAGTTACCACACAAGCTAAATTTTTCTTGTGAATGTGTAACGATCACAATGGAATGTACCCATCACCACTATTGTTTCATCTGGAAAATAACATCTGTGTACTAATCAAAAGATTCTGGGCTGGGGTAAGATATTTTGTCTATGTTCTGCTCACAAATCAATTTCTTCATATAAAAATAAAGCAGATAATACTGATCCATGTTGTCTCACATGAATGTGGTCTAGGTGACAACATTTTTTAAAACATGTTTTTTTCCCCTCAGAGAAAAGCACTGTGTGACTTAATCTGTGCTATCACTATCTAGTTCAGTAGCCACTAAATACACATGGCTATTTAAATTTTAAAAAAACTAGAAGTAAATAAGATTTTATTTTTTATTGAGTTTATTGGGGTGACACTAGTTAGTAAAACCATGCAGGTTTCAAGCATACAGCTCAACAAATCACCTGTGTAACATTTTAAAAGGTGATTCCCCGGTTGCATTTGCTGCCTTTCAAGAGCCCAACAGCCACATGTAGCCATCGACTACTGTTTGGGACAGCACGGATATAGACTACTTCCATCAGTGTAAAAAGTCCAATTAAAAAGTGCTGGAATATATAGTTTTAATATACTCAAGAAACAAATCACATTTTAAAACCATGATTTGGTATTTTCTTTTACCTTCTCTTATACCAAGGTTTTTATGTGTATCCGACAATTTGATCTTGGATTTATTTGCAGATTTTGAATAAAAATAAAACATTCAGAGTTATAACTTTGAGCTTCAAGGGCATTTTACAATAATTTTTTAAAGATTTGTTTATTTATTTTTAGAGAGAGCGGAAGCAAGGGAGAGAAACATTGATGTGAGAGGGGAACATCAACTGGTTGCCCCTCACACTCCCCCAAATGGGTATGTGGCCCACAACCCAGGCATGTGCCAGGACCGGGAGTTGAACCAGCAACCTTTCAGTTTGTGGGACAATGCTCAACCCACTGAGCCACACCAGTCAGGGCAGTATCTCATAATAATTTTTAATCACCCATCTGATATACTGAAATTGATCCAAAGAAGGCATCAATTTAACCTTCTAAAATAGATGTCTAATCATAGGTTGTCAAAAGAAAGAGATTTGTCACTCTTCTTGATAGCTAGTTTTAGCAATAATAAATTCTTTTGCATTTCTTTCCAAATATATGTTTGATTGGACAGTTTCTCAAGTCACTTGTCTAGATTTTTTTAATCCTGAAAGCTCATAATGTTAATATTTTTCTTCTGCAAAATGTAGACATTTTGAATATACCAGTATGTGTATAGTAACAGCAAGTCAAATGAGCTAAATTCTACTTACTTTTGGCAAACAAATTGGAAGCTGAAGAGTCTTTCCCATCGTTATTAAAAGCAGACGTTTACTCCAAGGCTGTGAGGAGCTGGTCCCCGTGCTCCCTAAGCAGTTTCCACTGCAGAAGCCCTTTGCCACCACACAGATCCCTCCAGGAGACTCCAACTAGAGTGAAAAGGGAAATCTCATCACGCGGGACTCCAGGGCTTGATGGCAGACAGGAGGAGCATTATACGGGATTAATTACAGAAAAGGAACCCACACCTTATCATGTTCCCCTTCTGAGGAGCACGTACCATCCAACAGACAGCGCCCACTGTGGGGGCCTGAAGACAACTGAGAAGGGATTTATGAGGGTGCCACTCGCTACTGCGGAACTCTTTGGCTATCAAAGCCCCACCTTCCTCAGGCCTTGGTAGGAGCAGGCTGAAACTATATTGGGATGGAAGATTTTTCAGAGTTTACCATTATTAATGTCAACTGAAACTTTGGGAAAGAGCTCTTGGACAGGAATGAGATTTCTGACCGATGCGGAAGAAAGAGTGATGAGGCAAAAGCATCATGAAGTGTGAAAGGATTGAAATGAGGACCTGAGGTCACTCCAACTGGAAGGCTTGAACCAATGAACAACAGTCACACGTTAAGAATCATTCTTCTCTCTTTCACCCCAAATGTCTCATCAACATGAGACAAATCTCATTGTTAAGATAATGTTTCTTTAGCACAACATAGGAGTTATAGTTAATGATATTGTAATAACTATGTATGGTGCCAGGTGAGGACTGGAAATATCGGGGGGACAATTTGTAAAGTATATGATTGTCTAACCAGTATGCTGTACTCCTGAAACTAATACAAAGTAATGGTGAATGTGAAGTGTAATTGAAAAAAAAAATTAAAAGATATAATATTTCTTCATACCTCAGCTTTTTGCTTAGGAATCAGTCAATCACTAAAATCAAGTTCAGTTACATTTTAAAAACAAATCTATTAAGTGTGTTTTATAAAAGCAACAGAATTTATTCTGTAAATATACCTAGAAATGGACCAATAATTAATTTGAGTTTTAGAGTTGTTATCTTCAACTAATGCCAATAGCACTCACTTGAACTGTTATGTTTTCATAAACATATGAGTTATTTAATATCATCTAAAGTAAATTATGTATTAATATCCTTAAAAATAATTACATGAAGCATTATGGTAAACCACAGGTCACTAAGATATGTAGCAAAATCTGACTCAAAATGTACTTGATCGAAATAACAGAGTTATCAACTTAAAGTCCAGAATTACTAGGACAAATGAGAAAAAAAACTTACTGAGAAATTCTTAGTATAATATTGATATTCCATTAATAATTTTCTAAAGTAAGCCTATAGATTTTAATCACAGTTTAGTATACATAGAGGTTAACCCAGCTAACGGATACAAGCATTCAACAGTTTTTCTGGTTGGAGCATGACCTTGAGGAAGGTCATGCACTCGATTTCTCTAGTTTTGAAAAACTGGCTCCTAAAAATAAAGTATAAAGATGTCATAGTAAAGAGACACACCTTTTGGGGCTAAATAATGTTCTAAGCAGAGTATCTTCAGCAGCATTTATTGAAATATTAGAAATCACTACTGTAAAACAGATATGTACCAACCAGGAGTTGTGCAGAGGTTCAAGTCCACAGTAGCCTGGCCTGTTTCCCTTCTCCTGGCTATGTCCATATCTGGAGCCATCACTGGGCCCCTCGAGGCCCTGCGTGCATGGTGTAACTCCAACAGCATGTGGCATTTTTATGTCAATGTTGCAAAAATAGCTGATTTACATAGTAATTGTCATAGACTCTACATAAAACCTTACAAATTATTAGCTCTTGAAAATAAAGAAACAAAACACAGCTTAATGGAAATACATGTCACAAGACTTGGTTCTAATCCCTGTTCCGACGGTGGTGTGACAACAGCCAGTTCTTTTATCTGAATGAGCCTCCATTTCCTTATCTGCAAAGGGAGGCAGTTAGATTTGGTGCCACTAAAATGCCCACAAGAGTCGGAAGCATCTGAAGATGATAAACGCATCTGATGCTGGGGATCCTGTTGGGATGCTGGAGACTGTGATAAATGGGTGGTCTGCCTCCTGCCGGGGACACTGAGCGACAGCTGATAGTCTCTGGGTGGGAATGCAGGCCCTCTAATCGTTGGATTTTTCAAGAAAATATAGAAATTCAGGTTTTTGTTTTCAAATGTTGACAACTAACTTGAGAGAGAGAGAGAGAGAGAGAGAGAGGGAGAGACCACTGTGAGGGCTAAACTAAACACATGTGATGGGGGGATGGGCCTGTGGCTGCCATTTTGCGCCCTCGGACTGGAATGCCCCAGTCTTTCCCTGCTCTGTGGCTCTCCTGGAGGATGATGGAAGTGGAGGGTCATCCTGGCACCACAGAGCACTAATTCTGCACAATTCTAATTAATCTTCTTTTCACTTGGTTTCATTAGCATGTGAATACAGTAGGGAATCAGAGCAACCACAGTCAGTGGGATGGATGCACTTTTACAGAAAGACAGCACATAAAATAAGTGCTCTTCCTGAGTGGGGATCTTGATGAAATGGTAGAGCTGAAGTGTGGTCAACGAGGACATGACACAGAGCAGCCGGAAGCTCAGCTTGTAGCCGTTTTCCCCTCGGCAGCTCCTGAGGAACATCTCTGAGTTGATTGCAAAGCCCAGTCCAAAGAGGACCCCGAGGTTTCTCACAAGTCCAGCAAAGGGTGTAGTGTCAATGTGGATCCAGTCGGGGTTGGCACACCACTTCTTGGCTATGGGCACAGACCAGAGCAGGTCAATGTCAAGCAGTCCGAGAAGCAGGTAAAAACCAAGTGCAAACAGGAAGAGGAAGAGGTTGGTCTTCAAGTATGTGCTCAGGCTGGCCGTTTGGATGCCTGGAGTGTGTTCAAAGGCCTCTGCCACGAGCATGCCTGGAGATTAGAAAGAGACACTGAAGGTGACCATGTACCCTTGAGCCCCAGGGAATCACTCCTCCCTGCACTGAAGAATTTAGCCATAGTTTTCAATGATAAAGGGCTTTAGACACCCAAGCTGTATCTATTTTCCAAATCTTTCTTAAAACAGTAACTAAACACACACACACATACCCAGTGGTCTTTCCACCATCCATGTTAGGACAGGCGGATCTTTCAGGAACCCATGGCACTGAGTCAACCCACTTTATAGGCAGAGTGCTGATCTAGGTACTTACAATTATCCAGTTGCCATAGCAATTAACTTAGAGAGCCTTTGAAAAGCATTAGGGGATGAATGGCAGAAACTCAATCATGGTGAATGCTGCTTCAGGAATACAAAGCAGCTGCTAAGTGAAGTTCCCAGTCATGTAATAATTGCTTCAGGTGTTTCAGAAAGAGTGGTGTGTTGTGTGGGTTTGATGGCCATTAAGTCCCCCAAATCAAGACACAAGCAGGCTGTCTGAAAGGTGGTTTGGGAGTTGGATTTAGCTCTAATCACACTTCAGAGAAGCCCAGCTCACTAAGAGGTCAATGTTTATATGGTGAAGTGAGACCATGCCATTGTGGACAGGGAGGATTTCAGAGGTGTTGAACCATTTAAGCTCCCAGGGCAGCATTAAATATCAGTGGCTTAACAGAATTACTTAGAATGGAGAACTGATTACCAGGAAGAATCTGAGAACATAAAACAAATGACTCTACGGCTTTCAAATGACACGACCAAAGGTAAGTGATCATATTTACCACCAATCACTCCGAGAATAACTTGATGAGGAAAATGTGTTGCTATGAATACTCTGGAGATGCAGACACTGATTTGAATCAACCAAAAAAGACTCCAAAGAAATGACCAGGTCAGTCTACAATGGAAGAGTAGATGTGAGTGTAAAAAGCAAAGAAATTGTATCACTCATAAAATTGGAGGGGTGGTGGTGACACCAGATGACCTTTGTCAGAGGAATTGTCTCACATAATACCATGATTCTAGGGTCTTGTTCTTTTTTCTTTTTCCAAAGTGTTGTTCCCATGTGTTCCATAGGATTTGAACAGCTTTAACCAAAGTTTCTACATTTAGCAATGAATTTATAAGTGCTATATCCTCATATCTTAATAAATACTGTAAAGGGAAGCAAATTTGACATCCTAATAATTATTTTAAGGGAGTAGGGCTAATTCAAGTTTGGTGAATTACTAATATCAGAATGATCAAGAGTGAATTATACTTATTTTTACTCCTTGTTACATGTGCTTCCTCTTACTCTCTCTTAACCTCTCTATCCTTGAAGAAAGCTCACTGGAGAGGCAACTGTCACTCAGATGACAAGTATGTTAGCATTTTATCAAGGGTGTAAAGTTTTCATTGAGTTTAATTTCAGACTCTCAAAGAAGTCCTCACTCCTTGTTTTTTGAGATAGAGAAAATAAGGAAAAAGGAAATTGACCTATAGGTTATATACTTTGGATTAGAAACGAGGTACAAAAACTTATTAAAATATTAAAATCCAAACAATGCTCATTATTTTAATTAAAAAGAGAATAAGCAATATTGAATTTTAAGAATTTGGGGGAATTCCTGATAATCAGACAAACCTTACTTATTGAAAGACTAAGGAACAGAGAGAAATGAGACTTCCAAAGAGGAAGTAAGCAGGGGTTAACCATATGGAAGAAGAAGAAATAAGGATTTGGTATTATTAAGGTAAGGAGTAGACACTAAATAAATTTTGATGGATGAAGGAATTTTGCAGTTATAAGAAGTGAAAAAGAGGAGAATTTTTTAGAAAAAACACATTTTTCCATATTTGGATATTGGAAGAAGAAATAAACTACAACAAGGTGAGGCTTATTTTAGATTCCTACATTGAGAAATGGTCTATGGATAGAAAATGCTAATTTTTTTAAATTACAACTTTCCACTGTTGTTGTTTTGGATGATGAATACATTAAGGCATATAGTCACCATCTCATTTGAATAAATTTTAAATATGCCCAGATTCTTTTGGTCATTTCTTTCTTATATTATCTAATACTATTCTAAAAAGTGGATTATATGATGACTTTTGGAACTTTTTTATTTAAAAGAACTTTTATATAATGGCATATGTTGTCATATTTTTTAAAACCAATTAACAGACATATCTTATCCTAGGCATCCTAATAATTTATGATTAAAATGGTTGGTGTTCAGAGCCGTTTTAATGATAAATTATTTCAGGAAAGAGAAGGAAACAGCTTAATTCCTGCAAAAATTCTGAGTAATCTTACATTAAAATTCTAGGCATTTCTAAATACTAAAAATCTACTAACATGAAATGTATTAACTTTCAAATTTAAGTTTGCCTCTAGAATGTTTTTTTTAAAAGATTTTATTTATCTTTAGAGGGGAAAGGTTGGGGAGAGAAATATTAGTGTATGGTTGCCTCTTGTGTGTCCCCTGCTGGGAACTGGCCTGCAACCCAAGCATGTGCCCTGACTGGGAATCAAACCACGATCCTTTGCTTCGCAGGCCCGTGCTCAATCCACTGAGCTACACCAGCCTGAGCGCCTCTAGAATGTTTTTGATTAAAATGTTTGCAACATCCTTAAAGCTAGAATATATGTTACTGATGTCAAAAACATTGGCTAGCCAAAAAGAAAAGCAAACTTATACTGAACTAATAGATTCATTCAAGGGGAATGATGATTTTCAAAGTTTCTAGTTAATCTTAAAGCAACAGAATGTGCATGCAAAATTATTTTCTTATATAACTTTAGATGACTTATTTATGAGATACTAAAGTGCTTATTATATTATGGAAACCCAAAGGCATATTTAGCAAATCATTACCCAATTAAACATTTCCAATCCTATAATGAGGCAATAGTTGTGAGTTAATTAGGACATTATCTTAAAGCAAAATATTAATTTTCTGTTCATTTGCTATTTTGGTTGTGATAGAATAGAATGAGCATATTTCAACAACTAAAATTATAATAAAATGAATTTTAAAAAACACCTTATATGTTCAAAACTGCTGTATTCCAGAGCTACAGAAACTGGAGCAAAGCTGACCTGTGTAGAGTGGCAGATGACTTATCTATGTGACTGACACTGTGGCTCAGGGCAGCCGTCACCATGACATACCAGACGCATGATGAGCCCATTGCATGACCAGATGGACTTCCTGCAAAAGCAAAGTTGTTGATCCATTTGAAAGGTAGTTAACAGAGCATCAACTTCAGAAATGGACAGTATAATAGCATATTAGCCATGAAAATTACAAAAAACTCAAAAAGAAAACAGGGCACAAGCTATATGTAATGCTTAGACATAGGTAGAAATAAAGAAAATTGAGCTAAACCGAGCCTGAAAACACTACTTCAGATTTTTTTTCCAGATTTTTCAAGTTGATCAAATTCCAGAAATTAAAATATTCAAGGCTAATTAAGAACTCAAGAGATTGTGTCCAACACTGTCATATTTCTACTTGTTGTTAATTTGTAATTATTTTGAATTGATGATAAAAATAAAGTATTCATATTGGATCTTAAACCAGTTTATTTTCTTTGGACCGTGAGGTCAAACGCCTAAAGGATATCACTCCTGTGTGTGATTTATCAACTGACTGCTGCTGCTATGCCTATCTTGCGATGGCAGCTTCATGAAGTTTTTGTTAGGTAATGGAAGAGAATCTGTAAAGGGGGCATCGAAATTGGCAGAAGAAGCCTGCAGACAAGTAATCTTTCTACTCCTAGGATGTCTTTCCCATGAAGCTTGCTTTTTTAAAATCACTTTACTTTGATAGAATACATGCTGGAAAGTGCTGGGATAAAACAAAGTAGCATTGCAATTGTCTAAAAAATTATCCTTTCATTCACCTGTCCATATGTCCATCCATCCATCCATCCATCCATCCATCCATCCATCCATCCATCCATCTATCCATCCATCCATTTATCCATCCATCCATATTACATTGATTTCACAAAGATAGAATACATACCATCCCCAACCTGATGGAACACAGTCTACTGTAGAAGCCAGATATATCAAGAATTAATTAGGGTAATACACCAGAACTTACACATGCACTATATTCAGGGTTAGTTTCAATGGATGTCAAATACAAATTTTCTGCTATGTAGTGAACTATGGTATATTATAATATAACAGTCTTGTAAATTAAACCAATGACATGTAATTCCTTTATATATATATTTCAAAAAAACTTTTTATAGTCTTAATGTCAACTTCCATGGTAAAGATTTTACACTCATGTGGAGTCTTAATTATAATAAAAAAGGAAGTGGACCAAGAAGTCTACTTACATACTATATATACGAGAGAAAAAAAGAAATTTTAGAGAAATCACTCTAAGATCAAGGATATCTTTACCGGCAAAAGTAATACTGAGAAGTCCTTACCTTTCTTACAGAAAACATGTCTATTTTCTGCTCATTTATGAGATTTTTCAGAAGACCCCTAATAACTTTGAAAGTTGCTCAGCAGTAGATAAATCAGCATTTCTAGGATTTTAAAATAGTTCTTTGGCAATTTGTTTTAGCTAACTTTCTTGTTTGTTTTATTATCAAACCATTTCATTCTTCAAAAAAATAAATACCAAATATAAAATTATGTAAGGAGTACTTTAACTTATCCTTTTACAAATAACACAGTGAAATCTAATTGCTCATAAAACTCCTTTCTGATTAGCAATTTTTATCCTTATGAACTTTTAGCATCCTCATTCATGACATTTTCTTTAAAACCCTATAGGGTATCACACACTTATTAGATAATAATCATACACAGTGGCTCTCTGTTGGAATATCTTTAGTAACTGGAGGTTGCCATTGCTTACCTGGGCCTGTTTCGCAAGTCGTGGGAAACTGTTCGAGGCATGGGCTTGAGTGATTTGGGTAGATCTGAGTTTCTTGGACCCACCAGTAAGGCCGGTCACCAAATAATATCCTGTATTTGAAGAAATAGAAATATGCATATGTATTTAAACACACAACTACTACTTAATTGGAGACTAGCTATTTTTTCTTGCAAAATTGATATGGAGGGTCGTGGGGAGAAAACTCATAATTAAGAAACTCTGAAAGAACTTGGGTTCTAGTTTATAATTTTGAGGATGACATAGTCATTTGGGTTTCGGCATCCTAGTTTTCAATGAGAACAGGGATGTATTTTCCTGGCAGAGGGAGTCCTGTGGGTACTTTGGGTGCTTAGACTGGGCATGTCAAAGTGGCCCCTGGGATCATCAATCTGTTCAGTATGGTGCGGCACATTTAACTAACTTCTTGGCTAATCACAGTATATGTGTTACAGGGTTTTGGAATTTACTTATAAATTAGTATACATTTGTATATAAATGTACACTTGCATGTAAGTATACATTTCTATGGTTTTTGTAAGTTCTATTTATGAATTTGTGTTTCAAGTTAACTGGTATGTTTGAAAGATTTTCCAAGTAAAACTACACACATCGAAAATGCGACCATTAAGCCAAAACTACAAATTTAAGAATAAGCTTTAGGAAAAACAAAATAAAACAGAAGTCTTACCACTTAAAAATAAGATTGAACCAATCCCCAACGACTGCTACCCATATCATCTTGGTCCCAACGGTCTGATTAAGTTGAAACCAAAGTGGAAAATAAATAGAAAAGATATTCCGAGGGTCTCCAACATTGGACATAAAACTTAGAAAATTGTAGTAAGCTCGGTAGTCCTTCTGCAAATGCTGAATAACGAGCACTCCGTTCCTATGAAGGAAATCCATCTTGAAAGAGAGGCGGTTCTAAACATAGAGCAGTGGGAGCTGAAGTCCTCCGAGTCCCACCATTCTTATACAGCACCTTGGGGCGTGTCCAGCCATTACTGCAGCATGTGATGCTGACCATCTGTGGAAAGGGCACATCGGCCCTGGTCTGCTGAAAAGCTCATTTGTTTGCGATTTTAATTGGAGCTGAAGAGGTAGAGTGCATGCTGATCTGGAACAAGTCAAGGGGAAATTTGTGTAGAGATACAATGAATTTCTTATGCAACTTCCCTTTTGTGTGAACAGTTGGATTGTGTTTGCTTGAGATTTTTTGCACAGTTCATTTCCTTCAAGGGCAGAGACATTAGCAATTTTTATGCTTGGCTAGAAGACTAGGCAAATAATTACTGTATGTCAAATAGCCCTTAAAGCCATGAATTTTAATTTAAAATAGACTGTGGCTCTTTGACTATTTTATTGGGTCTTTGAGGAAAACAGATGAATAAACATCTGGGCATGAAAAATGTATGTGATATGACAGATTCTTTTCTGATTGCAGACCTTTAAATTGAAATATTTTGATTTTTCTTTATGAGCAAAGAGAATGATATATATGTCACAGAGAAGGAAATAAATGCAATAAATGAAATCTAGAAGGAAATGTGTTGCTTTTTAATTATGTGGCAAGAAAGCAGAGATGGAAGTCACTTTGCTGATAGAAGTATGTTAGGACTGAGTCATATTATTATGGACTACAGAATACAACAGAAAGCATTGGGGGAGTGCTTGTGTGAAAGACAGGAATAGACTTCCAAAAACTTTGGACAAATCAGGAAATGGTTTGTTGGCAACAGAGTTTTCAGTAGAATTATGTGCGACACACCAAAGCCAACATGCAGATTGGGAGTAAACAGAAGGGCAATTCAAAGAGAACCGTGGATCCAAGTCAGAAGTGAGATGCTGGATGTAGAGAGCCCGATTACTTCTGTGATGATTCCTGTGCAAGCAGTTTAGCCCCACCAGGTGGCGGAGGGTGGAGGTAGGTAACTGTACTTGTTATCTTCCCATTCAGATTGTTGTCTTTGCTAATCACAGCCTCTTTGACTAGGAACCATCTTCACAGACTATAAATATCACCTTGAACTTCTCCTGCAGTCCTGCCCCATCAGTGAGCAGCACCATCATACCTTCCCACGCTCTGTTGATTCTCCTGGAGGAATCGCTTTGATTAAACTAAAATTCTTTAGTGTGACTTTTTAAAAGACTTTATTTATTTAGTTTTAGAGCGAGGGGAAGCGGGGGAGAAAAAGAGATAGAGAAACATCAATGTATGAAAGATACAGTGATCAGTTGCCTCTCACAGGCACCCACTGGGCACCTGGCCCTCAGGTGCCTGGCCCAGGCATGTGCCCTGACTGGGAACTGAACCAGCAACATTGTAGTTCTCATTGTCAGTGCTCAATCCACTGAGGCACACCTGCCAGGCCTTTAGGGTGATTTTTTAAAATGCCATACCTTTGTCCTATTGTAGTCAAACTAAATTTCTGGTGATGGGACTCAGGCATTATTATTTCAAAATTACATTCTAAGTGATTCCAATGTGCAGTCAGGGTTGAAAATCAATGGGATAAAGAAATTCATACTTGCCCTGTCCAGTGTGGCTCAGGTGGTTGGAGTGTCATCCTGTGGGCCAAGGGGTCACGGGTTTGATTCCCAGTCAGGGCACATGCCTGTGTCTCAGGTTTGGTCACTGGTTGGGGCATGAATGAGAGGCAACTGGGTGATGTTTCTCTCTCACATCAATATTTCTCTTCCCCTCACTCTCTCTCCCTTCCCTTCTCTCTAGAATCAATGAGCATGTCCTTGGGTGAGGGTTAAAAATAAATAAATGCATAAATAAATACATAAATAAATAAAATCTACTTTCTTGGAAAAAAAAGAAATTCATATTCTACCTGTTTCCTTTTCAGCTTAAGCCCCGCCCCCTGCCAAAAGTCAACCTAAAAGAAGCTTCAATGACATTTAATATGTAAATTATTTGATGCAATTGGATCTTCCTGTTAAATTTGATTTTTGTACTAGCTGACTTATCTTGTCAAGGTCTCAGAGAATCTGCTTCTAGAAGAAAAGGAAAACCTAATCTGATGAGAAATTATGTAGCTGGTGATGATTCGTATTAAAATTCGGTATCGTGGGCCAGAAGAGGTACAGCAATGGTGACAACTGAAAAGCACTCCTAAAACACAGCACGACGATGACAACTCTCCTCGCTGAGTTTTCCGTGATGCTCACCTGGAAGGAGTTTAAAATACAGCCTGGTTTCTGTGGGTGAGAACTCTGCTTTGACAGTCACAAAGAGTAAGATTGCAGGCAGCACCATGTCATTTTTCAGAAAGTGACTTTAAATGGATGCCAGGAAATGAATATGAATCTCTGTCCATAATGGGAGCCTTACCAGTCTCCTTTATCATCCTTATCTTTCCAGTAGGAGTGTAACCAGGATATAGTCGCCAGCACTGGCCTTCCCACATTTTTCTCTTCCCCCTGGCAGCTCATGAATTATACCCACTCTCGGTTCTCCCACTAGTATGCTAACCTCATTTGAATGATGTATGCATTGGCATAAAATTAATTGTGCTGAAAACTCAATTGTGCATTAGAAAGTCTTGTGATTATGGTCTTCCAATTATTTAAAATACTCTATTGTTTATCCTTTAGAAATATTCTGTCTTGTTATCTAATTTTAATTCCACAGTGGTCCAGTAATCCTCGTTTTGGGATAAGGAAATTGATGAGTAATCTACCCCAGGTCATTTCGTTAGTGCAGCACCCTTGTTTGAAGACTAAATTGTATTTCCAGAGCAATGGCTTCTTCCTAGTCTAGGCTGTATTCAGGTTGCCTAAGGCCAACGCTGGTGAGATTTAAACCAGCTGCAAAATGAATAACAGCTG
This sequence comes from Carollia perspicillata, assembly GCA_004027735.1. Taxonomy (NCBI): domain Eukaryota; kingdom Metazoa; phylum Chordata; class Mammalia; order Chiroptera; family Phyllostomidae; genus Carollia; species Carollia perspicillata. The sequence continues at coordinate 8,508 of PVKM010004068.1, read as the reverse complement.
ATGCTATAACCATCTTGCTTTGAATGCTTTCAACTATCCAGACCTCCAATTCAGTTGTATCATCATTCCAACTATAAGGCTTTTCTGTGTAGTCCTGTGAGTTAGTTGATACGTAGGCACATCTGGCCAGCTACCAGAGCACTACAACTTTGTAGACATAATCACCACTTTGAATTTTTCTGTTAGATAGCTTATCCCATCATTTGACAGCAGGGATACAGTTGTTGTGAGGTTTTGGTGGCTGCTGTTAACCTTCCCAGTCTCTGACATCTTCCCTGGAGGAAATACCAAGAGACACTAAGATGAGCATCTTGGAGCTTGAAGGTGGCTCTCATTCCCATCTTCTTCTGATGGCCCAGAAGACACATTCCTCTTTGCAAACAGTCAAGTATGGGAGTAAGTGAAGGACACCCAATGAGAACAAACAGACTATTTATTCTGAGCTTGCTATAGCAAGAGTTAGCCACTATCGCTTGCATTTGACAGGCTCAGAAGCAGACAGGGGAGTAGGAAAGCTCTGTAAGGAAAATAAGGAAGGCCACTGGTACGCTCTGGTTAGAGGTTGTTGGCATGGGCAAGCAGGAGCTGAGTCAATTATATAGAAGCTGAGCATCTTATGTGATTGGCCAGGATGCAATATTTGACTTTCTCTGGTTGATCCTGATTCAGAAGCAGGGGCAAAACAATAGTGAAACTGGCAGACTTGACCAAGCCCTGACCATTCCGGGCAGATTGCTTCAGAGGCTGTGGATCAGAGTTCTATTGCCATGTTTGGTCTAGCCATTGTCCATTTCTACATTCAGTCTCTCACAGGACAAATTAAATAATCATATGTCAGAAGTAGGTTGTGTGGCATCCCACCAAGAAAGAATGGAATCCCTTGTCTAGCAAACGATTCTATAATTCTTATTACTCATGGAGCTAAAATGAGGGCATACAGTTGCTCACCAAAGAAGAATCAATGTCTGCAGGTATATCACTGTTCTGTCTGAGGTTTTAACCTTGACTAATCAGAGTCTTTGCTATTGGCTTTTTGTTTTGCCTATTCGGGTTCTATAATTTCCATACCCCATTGATGAGCCATAAGAAAAAAACATCACTGCCCTTTATTCTTCTTATCTAAGAAGTGTTTGAGCTACATATTTTATAATATTCATTTTCTTCAGAAATGTTCCTAAATCAGTGTGTGAATAATATCAAATGCATTTTACCTTATAATTAACATTTTAGCTTTATGCTCATTCAATACTTCAGAGTCTGTGGACTATGATGAAATTGGCTGTCCATGATTTTCCATCTTATGTAGTTAATTCAGAAAGACTGTCTCCCAAGGACTATTTGGTTCTGTAGGTGGAAAGATAATTAAGCAAAGCAAAATACCTTCATTTCTTTTGCCTTCTAAAAGGATCTGCCGCTATCTGTTTTTCCAATAGTTCATTATTTTTAGTCTTTGTATTTCTTGGCTTATATGTACTTCCTCAGAGATGCCCTCTCTGATTAGCATCCTTACCATTCTTTTAATGGTGCTTTCTCTGAAACACTCTTTTATTTGAGGGAGTTGTATTAGTCTGCTAGGGTTGACATATGAAGTACCAAACCGGGTGGTTTAAACAACAGAAAAATATTTTCTCACAGTTCTGGAGGCTACAAGTCTTAGATAAAGGTGTTGACAGAGTTGGCTTCTTCTGAGGCCTCTCCCCTTGGCTTATGGATGGCCATCTTCTCCCTGTGTCCTCACATGGTCTTCCCTGTGTGTGGATGCATCCTAATCTCTTCTTAAACAACACCAGTAAATTGTATTCGAGACTTGTTCAGAATCACCTTGCAATGTAAAATGGATTTATTTCAGACCCAGTTTAGACCCTAGGGACTTTCAGAGAATAATTACTTCTATTCTGGCTAGCATCCCAGGAATATTGCATTCAATAATGACACTATTATAAGTGATCCAGCTACAGCTGTTCCAGGTATCCCCTCCATTAAGCTCAGAATGTATTCCTCCCTGGAAATGTCATAAACTTTGTTTTGATCACCAAAGAACCCAACAGGGTTGACCATCAATCACTACCATTAATATTCTTCACAGCAGAGATAAGAAATTTTATAGCTGGATTCATATTGGGCTAAAGGGCCCCCTAGTGTGTGTAAGGCAGTATGTCTCAAACTTTAGGGTGCATCAGGATCCCCTGGAGGCTTGTGAAAACACTGACAACTGGGACCCACCTCCAGAGTTTTAGTTCATTAGGCATGGAGCGCAGTCTGAGAATGTGCACTTCTACCAAGTTCCTGGATAAAGGCAATGCTGCTGGGTGGGGGCCTGCACTTCTAAGAAGCAGGAGTGTAAGACATCGATTCTCATACTGGGCAGGACAGGGAAAACTCATACCTCAGAGAGCTTGTGGTCTCATAGGGAAGATGAGATATTTACATAAATAACATACCACTTGTGCCCTTAAGGCTGACAGACAGAGTAAGCAGACAAGAGAAAAGGCAGATATACCTTTCAGTTTACAAGGATAGGGAAGCCTTTGTGGAGAAGGCGGCAAGTCACTTGGCCTTGATAGATGGATGGGTAGAGCCTAGAAATCCAAAGCTTCAGGATGAAATGGAGACCTATGTCCCAATCGAAATACATTGCATTTAAAAATTATAAAAGAAATCCCCATTTTTTATACTTATGAGACCATTTTCAAAAATTGTGTTTTAAATAGTATTTTAATGCAATTTGAATTAATATTAATATTTTAGTGTAATAGTCCTGGCTGGTGTGGTTCAGTGGATTGAGTGCTGGTTTGTGAATTAAAGGGTTGCATGTTGGGAACTATACCCTGCCTGGTTTCAGAAGCTATAACCCCCCATTGGCTAAGGCTGAGTAAAAGACCTTGGAACCATAAGCCACTAAAGAGACAGAGCTTGTGTTGCCGGCAGGGGCACTGCCTCTGCTCCCCTTACTTCATCCTGCTTGGCCCTGGGCAGATGACTGGTTAGCCAATGATGGGTAAGATTCCTCCAGGGAGGGATGACCTAAGATAGGTGTGGTCGAAATGGGGTCATCAGGGAAGGACTTGGGGGGGCTACAGAAAAAGGAGGTGATAGACCCTCACCCCTAGGCTTTGACATAGCCTGAGTTCTCATTCTGTCTGTAAGAAGTCTCCTAATCTCTTGGCTGCCTTACTTCCCCCACCTGACTTAAGCCTACAACAATGTCGGAGGCAGGTGTGGCCTTGTGCTGGTATGGGTGGGTTTCCAGGGCAATCAGGCCTAAGAAAAGAATGCATAAAATCCTGTGAAACCTGCTATGGTAAGAATACCCTCAATTTAAATGATAAGGGTCCAAGCATAAAATGAGTTCATTTCCCAAAGTTTTATGGCCCTTTGGCTATCTGACCCTGACGCAGAATAAGCCATCATAGAGTTGCTGGTTGCTGGTTGCTGGTTTGATTCCCAGTCAGGGCACATGCCTGGGTTGTAAGCCAGGTCCCCTATAGGGGGTGCATGAGAGACAACCAGATATTGATGTTCCTTTCCCTCTCTTTCTCTCTCCCTTCCCCTCTGTCTAAAAATAAATAAAATCTTTAAAAATATATTTTAGTGTAATAATGGCATTGTGGTTATGTTAAAATGAGGCTTTATCTTTTAAAAAGGCATCCTGGGGTATTTATGGGTGAAATGATGTGTTGTCTGAGAAAGTGGATGGGTGTGGATGGAACAGATTGGCCAATGGTTGATGGTAGCTGGGACCTAGTAATGCATTCACGACAACTTCATTATGCTATTCTATTTATTTCTGTGTATGTTTGTAATATGTATTTTTAAAAGGTGACAACTATATGAACAAAATCAAAGAACTAAAGTAGTGCAGGGCTGATTTTTTTGTGTACTAAAAGATAAACAATATAAATTAAGCAATTGAACAATATGGGTAAAATAGTAAATTGAGACATTCAAAGATTTGACTTGAATGCCACTAAGGAATATGGGCTATATTTTTAAGCCAATGGAGAAACACTGAAAGTGCATCAAACAGGAAACTAATATGACAAAAATGTACTTTGAAAATATTGTGGCAATGGCAGGCAAAACAGAGTGAGGGGGTGGGCAAGAGTCTGGAGTGAAAAGCCAGGTAGGTGGTAAAGGCCTGACTGGAGATCTAGAGGATAAAAAAGAAGGGGGAAGTTGAGGGGAGCATGCAGATAAATCTGTTGATGTTGGCAATGGGTTAACTATGAAAGAGGGAAGATTTCAAGATCCTAAACTTGAAGACTTGGAGAACACCAGTGCCACTGAAAGAAAGGGGATATTTAACAAGGAAATGATAAATTTTGTTTTAAGATATTGCTAGTGGGGAATCTGTATGATATGAACAGCAGACAGCTGGAAATATGTGCGTGGACTACACATCTCAAGCAAAACAGGATTGAATCTAAGAGACACCTATGTGAGATGGGATGAGATTACCCTGGGAAAAAAGTTAATGGGAAAAGAGAGTCAAAGACTTTGGGAAGCTACTAAATTTAGGGAATAGGAAAGAGAAGAGGGAAAGAGTAGTGAGGCAGAGGCATAAAATTTCACATTCATGTCAGTACTTTAGCTTAGTGCAGCAATTTCAACCAGTGTGCCACAAGAATTTTTAAAACATGCAATACTTGACTGTTTTTCCCTTAGATTGTCAAACTGAAAAATGGCAACAACCAACACAATAATAGCCATCTGGTATAAATGCCCTGCCTTGAACCACAAATATAGGTCATATAATAGAGTTGCATGTTACTGGTCACATCTCATAATAAGGTGGTGTCTGATTAATTCTTGGTAGAAGAAATCCTTATATACAAGTATAGGCACCTGATTTTTTAAAAAATCACTTTGGAGCAAAAAGGGTAGGTAATTACCCTTTACTAGTAATAGTAATCACTGTTATTATTTTTTGTAAATCAACCAAAATTACACGTATTTTTGTCCTATTGTCAAAAAATACATTTTTTGATTTGCTGCAGAACTTTCATGATTAGTTTATGTGTGCCGTGAGATGAAAAATGTTGAAAATTGCTGGCTTCGTGATATTTAGTATTCTGTCCACAATAACTAGACTACAACTTAATTATGATAAATTTAAAACAATATTCTTTGTTTGTATACCCATGTTCATAGCAGCATTACTCACAATAACCAAAAGGTGGAAATAACCTAAATGTCCATCAATGGATGAATGGGTTTAAAAAACCTGGTATATGCATATGTATTAGTCAGGATTCTCCAGAGAAATAGAACCATATGGTGAACTAAAACACAGACGCACACATATATGACATAGAACCATTAGTGTATGTGTGTGTATATATACATATATACATATGTATATGGTAAACTCATGTATATGTTTGCACATGTGAGAATTATCTGGTTATTCCTGCCCACTCATAATTGGAGTCAACCTAACAAAAATAGTCCACTAAAAACAGCAGAAAAATGAGTCAACTACAAGATATTCACCTTAGTCTAAGAGACTTACTTGCAGTCTTGTGTCAGTCGTAAATATCTCACAGCCTTGCTAATGAACTCTTTTTCCATTTTCCTCACGGATCAGTCATGCTCTGCCAGATTTTATCAGGAATTCATTAGAGAGATAGTCCAATAATTATTACAAGCTGAGGAAATAATTTATGATCTTGAACTAGTAGTAGCCTAAAGAAAATACTGAAAGTGATTTCTGACTATTGTTAAAATTTTAGTATCCATTATGTTGAAACTGAAGTTGTTGTATTTGTAACATTGACAAATCATTAAATAGAATAACCACACCTAACAAATTAATTCAACTTGGATTAGGGTGGAAGAGATGTACAGGCATATCTTGTTTTATTGTGTTTTGTAGATAATTTTAAAAAATAAATTGAAGGTAAGACCCTTCACCAGCAAAAAGATTACAACTTGCTGAAGGCTCATTTAGCAATAAGGTATTTTTGATTAGGGTTATGTACACTTTTTAGACGCTATGCTATTGTACACGCATTATACTACAGACAGTGTAAATGTAACATTTATATGCACTGGGAAACCAAAAAAATTGAGACTCTTTACTGTGATGTTCACCTCACTGTGGTGGTCTGGAACCAAACCTGCAGTATCTCCAAGACATGCCTGTGCTCTGTACTTATTCAGACCTGGCACAATACATGTTTCCTTAAAATCAGGAATCCACAAGTTGTGTGATTATCTTGTAATTGTATCTATACGCATTGCCTTAGCTAAGGTTAGTGTTCAGTTGCAACAATTTCTCTATTTCTTTGCTGACATAGACTTTGTTCTATATAAAGTCTTACTTATATACATTTTAATATGACAACCTATTGCATAGGAAGTACGTAAGGCATAAATCATAAAAACAGGAAACCATTTTGAGTACTTATGTTATAGGGACCTGTTCTAAGTTGTTTGTATTTATTATCTCTTTTAGTCTTCAGATTGGGTGTGTGCGGAAGATATTACTATTATTGCCATCACTTAACTGATTAGGAAACTGAAGTCAAAGAGACCAAGTAACTTGCCCACAGTCACTCTTAGTAAATCATAGGGCCTGGAGTTGAGTTGTCCCAGCAGACTTATTGCAGAGTTGGAGCAGCTAGCCACTGTGTAATTGCTTACAGAAGTAACTGCCTAAAGAACATTAACACTTAGTTAATATCTCCAATGTCCCCTAAAACTCAGTATTCTCTAAAATATCAGCTATGATATTAAAATCATAACTCATCATGCCACTGCCTTTCCACAACATCCCTCCGCCAACATGGTGAAGACAATTTCAGTCCTGCCAGTATCCTCATTTTTCAAACATCTGTTAGATAGCTTGAATTACCTCTGATTACTCCCTCCCTCTTTCATTTTTATCTGCAAAACAGCAGTAGTAGAGGGCATGTACCAAAAAATTAGCTATTAATACTTTTGTGTTACTGTCTACTGTAGCAGGAAGTACCTGTACTAGATCCTGCCTTTTAATGTTTCAGTTTTAATTTACATGGTCAAAAACAGAAAATCAGAAAACTCTGGAAGTGTTAATATTAGAAGCCAATAAACAGCTATATTCCAGCCAATTCCCAACGAAGTAATTAAAAGGTGAGGCCAATTAAATGACAGTATTTCTATTAGCTTTATTATTTTTAATTAGCTTTATTTAAGCTACTGGTAGTATCAAAGAAGGGGGTATATACTTGGTGACTATACAGTTAAAGTCCACTATTTACGTTTGTTGCAGAAACCTTTTTTAGAAATTGATGAATGGCTTGTCCTGGGCAAGTTCTCTAGGAACTATTATAGTAGTACTTTTCTAAGCCAAGCAGAGGGTGGAGCTGTCTCTCAAAAGAAAACTACAAATCCCAGAATGCTCTTTCTCTCATCCTTTCCGCGAGAATCCGGAAAGGCTATATCAACCAATCGTTTAATTGAAAACCTGTGCTACCAGCCAATCAGAAGACGAGCGGGAGCTTGAAGTCGGGAGGAAGAAGGCACTGTTGTTCGAAATAGGAAAGTTGGCGCGGCTGAGGGACGGGGATCCTGTCCGGTGGTTAGCTGGAATCGGTTCAAGTCTTGTGTGGGAAAGGTGGCGGGGCTCAGGCCTGCCGGAGAAGGTGAGAGAGGTGGCAGCTGAGCTGACCTCCCGATCCGCCGGGTCGGGGTGGAGAAAAGTGGATTTGGGGGCAGAAGTGTATTTTCCGAGGCAGTGAACTTTGAAATGCACGTTGTGTTTTTTGTGAGTCTGGACCTCAACGGGGTGGGCATTGGAAGGGCTGAACTACATGTCTGGATCCCTGGGAAGATTTTCGGTCCTCGAGAAGGTTTTAGCGATACAGGGAACTGATGGGACCTGCAGTCTTACAGGATATCTTTTCACGGTGGAGGACACTGAGGCCCGGAGATTCTAGGTCATTGGTCCCCAGCCTTTTTGGCACCAGGGACCGGTTTCGTGGAAGACAGTTTTGCCACGGACCGCGGTGGAGGCGGGGAGACAGGAGGCGGAGCTCAGGCGGTATTGCTAGCGGCGTCCACTGACTGGGAGGAGGGATGTTGGGGACCCCTGGTCTCGGTGACTGGCACACATCCTGGCTACTTCCCCCGACCCCCCACTCCAGCCTTCATTATACTGCTGCCTTAACTTACAGTACTCTAAGAGACGGGGTAGACCTGTGGGGGGTCTTATCCTACGGGGGAGCCGGCCACCTGGGACCTGGCGATTCAGGCTGGAATTGAAAGTGTCCCGGTTGGGAGGTGCGTTAGATGTCACCAATTTTACTTGTGAGAAAACGTAATCGGAGTCATTTTCCCAGGGCCATAGAGCGTGTACGTGTCCTGTGCAATTACACTACTGATGCATTTCTAGGAGGTAAAGGCTTCCTGAATCTTGCTTCACCTTAACCGTAGTTAAGTTCAGGTGGCTTGATCTGCCCTAGGATATCTAGAGTGAAAAGTAAGTTGCTACCAAAGACATTGAAATAGAAAAGGAGATGACAATAT
>PVKM010004067.1:0-53924 GCA_004027735.1 Carollia perspicillata | reverse complement strand
AAAAAACTCATTTCAATCAAAATACAAGTTTTGACAATTAAATTAGCTATTTCAAATAACTTGAAAATTTAGCTCTTCATGGTGTATGGCTTCTCACCAGACGTCATAAAAATTTTACCTGATTGTTCTTTCAGCCCTCGATTTTGAAACATATTTTTGTTTTTCATTCCTTCCCAGGTGAAAATAATATTGATCTATTTTGTGCCAGTACACTTTATATGATCTTTTCATTTTACAAGTGAAATTTTGTGAGAGGTCTCATAAAATTCTGCTCACTAATAATTCAAATAGTTTATTGTAATGACAAAGATCTATGTAAGATGGATTCTATAGAAGTGTTTTTAATTGGTTTAGCTGGTGTTCTAATTGGTTCTAAGTGGTTCAGCTGGTCTTCAGACAATGCAGTTTCCTGAGTATTGATGAAGTGCTCATTTAAAACCTTATCTCACTTGGTTCATGCTGCTGTAACAAAATACTTTTTGGTAAAATTTCTGAAATACTTTATTTAGAAAAAATGCATTAACAAAATATCCTAAGTTGTAAATGTATTAATACAATAAGTACTTAAATGTAACAAAATAAATAATGCATGATAAAATAGTATGAATACTTAAAAAGTAATAAAATAAATAAGGAGAATAATACAAATAAACATAACATAGCAAAAATCCAAGGTTTATAATTGACCAAAACTGTATAAATATCTTAAAAATTGTATAGGTATGGCCCTGGCTGGTGTAGCTCAGTGGATTGAATGCAGCCTGTGAACCAAAGGATCACTGGTTCGATTCCCCATCAGGGCACATGCCTGGGTTGCAGGCCAGCACCCAGTGGAGGGTGCATGACAGGCAACTGCATGTCGATGTTTCTCTCCCTCTCTTTCTCCTTCCCTTCCCCTCTGTCTAAAAATAAATAAATGAAATCTTTATAAAATAATATAGGTATAGTAGATGGTAACATTTTTCTAAATAACTCCTTATCTTCTACTTCCATGTGGATATAATGCTAACCCAAACATCAAATAAAAGATGAAACAATGGTGACTATTTTGTTTGACTTATTTTTAAAATGGATTGACCCTGTTTTGATGTTTCATTTACTTCTTATAGCAAAAGACAAATATGTCTTTCCATTCACATTTAAAACAATGTTTTTATACTTTATTAGATAGAATAAAAAATTTAGGCTTACAAGGAAATAGCTTTTTTACTTTTTTTTAATTTAAAGAAAAATATAAGATCCATTGCATACAGATATTCACTTTTCCATCTCTTTAGAAAGTATGGTTTGGATCTTTATAACTGGCTTAACAGTACAATATATTTTAAATCTATAAAGTTTTTAAGTGTATTATAAAGTTAGTTTGTTTTTTAAAACAAATATAGCACAGGATTATTGCAAAAGTTGCAGTTTTTACCATTATAGGCTGATGGGGTTAAGAGTCATAGACTTGGTGGCCTACATCCAATGGAAATTTTTTTCTCTCAGTTCTGGAGGCTGAGTGCCTCCATCCAAGACCAGAGTTCCCACGTCATTAGGTTCTAGTGAAGGGCCTCTTCTGGGTTAGGCACCGCAGAGTTCTCAGTGTTCTCACCTGGCAGACAGGGCAATAGGTCTCTGCAGGGCCTCTTACAAGGGCAGTAATTTCATTCGTAAGGGCTTCTCCTATGTGATCTAATCAATTTCCCAAGGCTCTACCTTCTAATACCATTACATTGGGCATTAGGATTTCAGCTTATGAATTTTAGAGAGCAAAAATATTCAGACCATAGCATTCTGCCTGTCCTCCCCCAGCTTTTGTCCTTATTACACGAAAAATGCATTCATTCCATTCCAGCAGCCCCAAAAGTCTTAACTAGTTTGAGCATCAAGTCTAAAGATCAAAGTCTAATCTAAATATCATCTCAATGAGATAGTTACACTCAAGGTATGATTCACCCTGAAGAAGATTTTTTTCCAGCTGTGAACCAGTGAAACCCAACAAGTTATGTACTTCCAAAATAAAATTGTGGAGCGGATCCATTACAAAAAGGAGAAATGGGGACAAAAGGGGGTGATGGTTTCCAAACATGAACAAAACTAAACTGGGCGAAAAACCTTACATCTTAAGACTCTAGAATAATATTTTCTAGCCGGATGCCCTGTTTGCTGGACCCACTAGGACTGAAGGTCTACCTTCTGGGTGGATTGGGACAGCTTGCCCCCACTGCTTTGCTGAGTGCAGCCCAGCCCCCATGGGTTGAATTGTATGCCTGTGGCTCTGCTGCCCTGGGGTTAAAGGGTGGTCAGCTGGGCATTGCCCTAGTGGGGATTCTCTTCAGTGCCCTTGTCCTTGCTGTGGCCTTCCATGTGGGTCACATGCCTGAAGATTTGGGCAGCTTCATACTTGGAAATCTAGGTGGAAGTAACTACTCCTCATGTTTCTATTGGACAGGTGTCTGTCCTTCATGGTTTTGGGCAGGAGTCATATGGCCTGTTGAAATACAGGTGATGGCCTCCATTTTGAAACCAAGGAAGTAGCCCTGATGATCTGAGTCACTTTTGGTGCCCTTCCTCCCCGTCTTAAGTGGAGAACAATGCACTTGCACAGCCACATAGCTCTATGGTGTCATTCTGCAAACTCTAAGAAGTCCTACAACCATTCTTCAGTCCTTCCTGTATCCTTCCACTTTAGCTCATACTAGCTGGTTTCCTGGTGGGTGGCTAAGTTCATGGTTCACACCCATACTAGTCTCCTTTTCAGAGAATTGCTTGTCCACATCTTAGTTTTCCTTTTAGAACATACTTTCTAATTTTTTTTCAGTATGGATAGGCTAAGTATATTCCAAATGTTAGTTTTACCTAATTTTTGATTAAATAATTTTATATTTAAGTCATTTCTTTCTTCTTGCATTTACTGTAAGCATTTAAGAATAACCAGGCCATACCTTTGAATTTTACTTTGGAATAGTTTAGAATTTTATCACTCACAAGTTTTATCTTCCTCAAAGCACTAGGACATGAACACAAGTCAGTCAAGTGCTGCCACTTAATAAATAAGATGGCCTTTTCTCTGTTGTTTAATAGAACATTACTCATTTCCATTCAAGGTCTCATTAGAATGGCCTTTACCATCCATATTTCTACCAACATTTTGTTCACAGTCACTGAAGTGTTCTCTAATAATACCAAGTCTCTCTCTTTTCTTTCTGGGCCCTTACCAGAATTTCTTTTAATGGTCTGTTCACAAAAATGAAAGCTCTTCCTGGCGTGTACTTCAAAACTCTTCCAGCTTCGACACATTACTCAGTTTCAAAATTATTTCCACAATTTTAAGTATTTGTTACAGTAACACCCTACTTCAAGTACTGGTTTTCTGCCTTTCCTGGCTCTCTTCAGATTACTTAGGCTGCTGTAACCAACCACCACAGACTGGACAATTTATAGAAAATTGAATTTTTTTTTCTCCTAGTTTTGGAGGCTGAAAGTCTGAGGTCAGGGTGCCACCACAGGTGACTCCAGTGAAGGCCCTCTTCTCACTGTGTCCTCACCAGGTAGAACAGGCAAGGGATTTCTCTGGGGCCTCTTGAATGAGAGCACTAGTCTCATCCATGAGGGTTCCTCCCTCATGATGCAATGATCTCCCCAAGTCCCCACCTCCTAATACCATCACACTAGGACTGGGATTTTAACATTTGGATTTTCAAAGAATACAAACATTCAGGATAAGGGAGACCCCCACAAAGTGTAACTGAATAAGATTCTGATCCTTAATTAAATCAGTTACATTAAAGTCAATAAAATATTGGAGCAAATCAATGGTACTCTATATACTTAATCACTGTTTGCAATTTTTAGCATAGCAACTTTTATCAAAACAGGGTTTGGGGTAAGGTACATATTCAGATAAGATCAAGAGCATTAAAGGTGGTATGGCTGTAAACACATATTCAATATAGTCCACATTAAATGATAAATACCTGGGATTTGGGTATGAGGAAGAAATCTTCTGGGATCGACACTGGGGATTAAAAGTCAAGGGCAGCTCAAAATTTCTATATGAAATAATTCCACTTCACCTTAGTGATGCTGGGAAATAATAAGTGGGTCATGTTTGGGAAAATATGATATATTTAATTTGGGGAATGTGAAGTTTTACTAGCATGTTGATGTTTATTATAGATACTTGATAAAATACTTAGCAAGTTTAAGTGCCATATTAGACCTCAGGAGAGAAGCTGGGAGTCATCTCTATGAAGATGATGAATATATGAAATTAAAAGAAAGTATATGAGAGTGAAATATAAAGTCATGGAAGCATGAAGACTTAAGGGGTTGTACAGAAAAATATGAAAGTAAAAATGAGTTAGAAGAATGTCTTTCAGAGTAGCAGTGAGGAGTTCAATGGCCCTCAGTAAAACAAACATACTGGTTAAAATATAAAACTAACAACCAAAGGCAACAATTATAGTTACTGGAAATTATCTCAATTGCATACAGCTAGTGAATAAACATTTATCCAAGAAATTTACTAAATCATTTTATGGATATAATGCTGAATTTGAGTCACAACCAATTCCCCCTCTCACTCCCAATTCAGCTTGGGGATAAAACGTCCCTTGGAGTGCCAAGCAATCACATTTCTCATCTTTCCCTGCTCTATGTTCTACAAGCTCCACTGTAGGCCAAAGAGGCTGGAAGGTCTGGGGCTCAGTCTATCTATCTACACCCCTGCCCCAAATTGTAAAGTAGGAACTTCACTCAAGATGCTGCTGCCAAATATTGGAGCCCCAATTCATATAGCCCCAGCTCACTCACAGGGTATCACTCACAGGGTAAAAGTTTCATGCAGGGAGAGGCAAACTGAGATCAGAGCCTCCTGCCTGTACACAGCTCTCCAATGTAAAATAGGTGTAACTCCTGGGGAAGTGGCTGCTTTCCTTCACCTGAACTCTGGAACAATGACACAGAAGTTTTTCTGAGGATGATGGGAGAACTTTAAGAAAGAGTGTTGCTAAGATTACCCCAAGTAAAATGATTCCATTTGGAAACAGATATGAAAAGTTTGAGCCTGAAATTGCTATTAAAAACAATGGAGCCCTGGCCACATAGCTCATTTGGTTGGACTGTTGTTGTGTGCACCGAAAGGCTGCCAGTTGGATGCCTGACAGGACACGTACCTAGTTTGAGAGTTCGATCCCCAGGTGGGGCACATACATGAGGCAACCAAGTGATATTTCTCTCTCTCCTTTCCTCTTTCTCTAAAATCAATGGAAACATGTCATCAGGTAAGGATTAAAAAAAAAACAATGGAAATTTTGGTTGTAAGAAGTTAAGAGGAGACTGGTGCCTCTATGAGAGCAAAAGCTAAACCCCGGACTGCCTAAGAGTTGAGAGAGAAACAAGGAAAGATACAACTAAGAAGGGTTGGCACAAGCCTTAAATTCTATTCCCAACATCTACCTCTGCAAAAGATCCCAAATAGAATTGTATCAGACTGTCAGAAACATTTACGCTCAGGGGATTTTTGAGTATAATAAAGCAATTGGCCTGAAATTAGTATACACTAACAAATAAGGTATGATATAAACAGAAACAGCTTGACAGAAAAATCAAAGAAAGAGGCAGTCAGGAGCTCTAGGAAAGCCACTGTCATCTCAGGGTGACTGCAAACAGTTTGTGGCTTCTGAGAAGTGACATCAGAGGTGACATGTGTGGGGAGAGACTTTAGTAAAATGGTTGAACCCAGTAATGAGACAAGGAATCAAAATCAACAAGACTTGGGAGGATAGGTTAGAAATCAGTATATGGAGTATTATAATTTTTTTCTGAAATGTCCAATTTTCAACAAAAAAGCAGACATAAAGAAAAGGAAAAAGGAAAGAGTGACCCATACAAAGGGAATAAAAGCCCCAGAAAACCTAGAAACTACCTTGGAGAGGACCCAGATACCAGATTTGGCAGAAAAGGACTTCAAGGCAGCTATTACGTTCAAAGAATTAATGGAGATGGAGTAAAGGTGTGATGACAATGCCTCATCAAATACGTGATATAAATAAAGAGATAAAATTATTTAAAAAATCAAAATTCTGAAGTTGAAAAGTATGATAAATAATTAAATTGAAAATTTATTAGATCGATACATTTGAATTGGCAGAAAAGTAGTAGCAAACTTGAAGGTAGATTGGGAGAGATTATGCAACCTAAAGAGCAGAAAAGAAATAAAGACATTCCACAGAGCTTCTGGACTAACAAACATAGGAATAATGGCAGCACCAGGAGGAGCGGTGAGAGGTAAAGAAGTAGAAAATATATTTGAAGAAATAATGGTGGAAATTTTCTGAAATGGGATGAAAAAGAGAAAATGAATCTAGACTGTAGAGAAACTCAACATACTCTAATTAGCACAAAGACACAGATTATCATAGAAAAAATTTAAAGTCAAAGATAAAAATATAATCTTGAAAGCAGAACAAAAAAAATAACTCATCATTTATAAAGAAATGCCAATAAAATTAATTGCAGAAATCTCATAAAAAACATCAGAGGCCAGAAATCAGTGAGATGACATATTAAAAACACTGAAAGGTAAAAATAACCTGTCAATAAGAATTCTATATTCAGTAAAACTATATTTTAAAAGTAAAGAAAATATAAAAGCATCCCCTAAACAAAAAACTGAGAAAAGGTGTTGTTCCTAGATCTGCTGTATAAAAACCCAAAACAGTAAATGAAGTTCCTTGGACTGAAAACAAGTAACCTTAATAAAGTAAAATAACTTAAATAGACACACATCAGGAAGAGTAATGTGAAAATAATTAGGTAATTAAAAGACAGCACACTCGAAGATTTATTTTTTTTTGTTCTCTCCTACCTGATGTATATAATTTTATTATCGGCCATTTAACATGTAGAAATGTAACAATTTGATAATGAGAGCACAAGGATGTGGGTGGTAGCAAAGCTATATTAAAGTAAGGGTATAACACTAGAGGATAAAGTGAGTCCACAGGAAAAAAAATTACGAGAGAGTCACATTAAAAAGGTTAATATTACAAATATCTACAAATATATACTTGCTCTCCTTCACTCTCCTGGATTGTTTAAAAGACATATAATTGTATAAGGTAATAAGTGCAAGAATGTATTGTCAGGTTTGTAACACAATAATAGAACAAAAAAGAGAGGGACTAGAGTTTTATAGGAGTCACATGTATATATAAATACTGGATTAAGTTAGTATATATCTGAAACAGATTTTGATAAGTTAACATGAACATTGTTAAGTTTAGAATAATCACTAAGGAAATGTCTCAAGTATATAGTGTAATATATTTAAAGAAAAATTATAAAATAAAAACAGTCAGTAAAAATAAAATTAAAGAGGAATAACAAAAAATAAAAAAGATCTGAGATACATAGAAAACCAAAATATAATGTCAAATATAAATACAACTATGTCAATAATAACATTAAATGTGAATGAACGAATTCAACCAAATCTAATCAAAAGGAATACATTTTCAGATTGGTTAAAAACAATCCAACTATGTACCTTTATTAGACACACACTTTAGATTTAAAGAAACAAGTAGACTGAAAGTATAAGGATGAATGATGATAGATCATGCAACCTTAGAAAGTGGAGTGGCTATACTATTGTATCATCCAACAACATGAACTTTAAAACTAATATTAAGTATTAGTGATAATAAGGACAATTTTGATAATGTGAAGAAGTTAATCCTTCAGGAATATATAACAATCATATGTATATGTGTGCTAATAACAGAGCTTCAAAACACATGAAGTAAGAAGTAACAAGATTGAAGAGAGAAGTGGAAAATTCAAAAATAATAGAATGAATTTTCCACTTCTCACCAGAAATCATCTTCAACGATGGATAGAACATCTGAAATTCAAAGATGAAGAGCAATAAGGAAAGCAACACCTTGATCAACGCTATAATTCCACTCACCAACAGCTTTCAAGTGCCCTTGGAATATTCTTCAGGATAGATCATATATTAGGCTATAAAAGAAGACTCAATAAATTCAAAGCCATTGAAATTATATCAAGTATGTTCTTAGATCAAGATTAATATCATTAAAAATAAATATCAGGCCCTGGCTGGGTGGCTCAGTTGGTTAGAGTGATTTTTCCATTTGCCAATTGTGCAGGTTCAATCACCAGTCAGAGTATATACAAGAACCAACTAACTAGTGCATGAATGGGTGGAAAACAAAGTGATGTTCCTCTCTCTCTTTTTCTCTCATTCTAAAAATCAATTAAAAATGGAAAAATCAATATCAGAAGAAAAACTAGAAAATTCACTAATATGTGGGATTAAAATCCTCTTAAATAACCAATTGGTCAGAGAATAAATCACAATGACAATTAGGGAAATGCAACATACAAAGACTTACTGATGAATGCAGCTATGGCAATGCTTACAAATAATTATACATATCAAAATCTTACGTATTTTTTCAAAAATAGCTAAGTCTATCTCATCAAATAATAAAAAAGGAGTAAAGTAGCCCTGGCTGGCATGGCTCAGTAGATTAAGTGCAAGCCTGTGAACAAAAGAGTCACCAGTTCGATTCCCTGTCAGAGCACATGCCTGGGTTGCTGGCCATATCCCCAGTAGGAGGTGCATGGGAGGCAACCACACACTGATATGTCTCTCTCTCTTTCTCCCTCCCTTCCCCTCTCTCTAAAAATAAATAATTTTTAAAAAAAATAAATAATATAAATGACCCTATGTACCCTTTACCCAATTCCCCACAAACATTTCAAATTTCAATATACTAAAAAGAAAGTGTGGTATTGGCATATAGATTATTTTGATTCTAGAAATAAGCATTTATGTTTATGGTCAACCTATTTTCAATTTGTGCCAAGGCACTCAATGGGTAAGGAGGAGTCTTGCTAAGAAATGAGTGCTGGGACAAGGAGATATTGACATGCAAAAACATGACGTTTTACTCCTTCCTCACACAACACACAAAATCTAACTCAAAATATATCACTAACCTAAATGTAAGCTGTAAACCAAGGGGTCTTTTAGAAGAAAATACATAAGAAAATCTTTGTGACTGTATGTTATGTGAAGCTCTCTTAGATATGATAAAGAAACTCAGAGAGCAGAAAAATGAATTGTATTTCATCAAAATTAAGTTTGTGTTAAGTTATTAAGAGAACTGGAGAAAGTATTGGCAAATTATATAGCTCATAATGAACTTACATCCAGATATATAAAGACCTCTTATAATTTAATAATAAAAAGAAAATAATCCACTTAAAAATTAGCAGAGTCTGAGTAAACTATTCTCCAAAGTAAGATATGGAAATGGTCAATAAGCACATGAAAGGATGCTCTCAACGTATTTTCTATTTGAAAAGTGTAAATCATCGTGAAAATGTACCAAAGCTATTTTATCCATCCATTCACTGATGGGCACTTAGGTTGCTTCTAACACTTGGCTATTGTAAATTTTGCTGCTATGAACATAGGGGTGCATAGGTTCTTTAGAATTGGTGTTTCAGGGTTCTTAGGGCATAATCCCAGCAGTGGAATTTACATGATGGAATACTACACAGCAGAAAGAAAGAAGCAGCTCTTACCCTATGAGACAGGATGTATGGATCTGGAGAGCATTATGCTAAGTGAAATAAGCTGGGTGGTGAAAGACATACCATGTATCTCATCTATAAGTGGAACCTAATCAACAAAACAAACAAGCAAGCAAAATATAACCAGAGACATTGAAATTAAGAACAAACTGCCAGTAACCAGAGGGGAGGAAGGAGGGGACAATGAGGGAGAGAGGGAAAGGTTTTCAGTAACACGTATAAAGGACACATGGACAAAACCAAAGAGGGTAAGATCAAGGGTGGGAAGTGGGGATGGTGGGGGTTGGGGGAGTGGTGGGGGGAAAATGGACACAACTGTAATTGAACAACAATAAAAAATATCAAAAGAAAAAATATACACTAAAAATAACAATTAATAAACAAGCCATAGAGATCTAAGGCACAGTATAATAAATATAGGCAACAATAGTGTCCTATAACTATGTAATATAATATCACTACATCAGCAATTATTTTTGATATATGAATATATCAAAGTAACACACTATACACCTTAAACTTATACAATGCTACACATCAAATTGATTCAATAAAAATAAAAATAATTTGAAAAAATAAAAAGAAAAGAAAAGTGTAAATCAAAGCCATAATTAGATGCCACTTCACACCCACTAGGAAAGTTGTGATCAGAAAGAAAGAAACAGGTATTGGTGAAGAGACCTCATACATTGTTGGTGGCACTGTAGAATGGTGCAGACACCTTTGAAAACAGTCTTGCAGTTCCTCAGTGTTAAACAGAGTTACCATATGATCTAGTAATCCTGCTGCTTGGAGATGTACCAAAGAGAATCAAAATTTATGTCCACCTAAAACCAATGTACACAAATGCTTACAGCATGATTATTCATAATAATCAAAAGGTAGAAACAACCCAAATACTCAGTTAATGAAGGGATAGACAAAATATAATGTATCTGTAAAGTGGAAGAATATTTGAAAAAAAAGAACCCTGGAAACATTATTTTAAGTAAAATATAATCAGAAAAAAGCACATAGTTTATGATCTCATATTTATATAATGTCCAGAAATAGGCAAATTCATAGAGACAAAAAGTAGATTGCAGTTACAAGGTGATAGAGGAGGAGAGGATAGGGCATAACTGCTAATGGGTGTTGTGTTTACTTTTGGCTTGATGAAAAGTTCTCAAATTAGACATTGGTGATATTTGAACAATCCTATATAGATTTTAAATAAGGGAATAATAAGGTGTGTGAATTAGATCTCATTAAAACTATAAAAAATTTAAATGCCTTAATGAAAAAGTCTCCCATTTTTTTTCTATTGCTATTATTCTTCCCAAATATTGTACTGCCTACTATGCCTCCCTTATAGTGTGCATTCCTATGCTGGAATAGAATTTGAATAACCCTAAAATGTATACATACATTGCCTATACTTTTGCAGTTACATAATATAAATTCTCAAATGGCAAAGGAAACTTTCAAATTACATTGTAATAGTTTTTAGACCAAGAATGTAACAAAATAAGGAATTTTCAGAAACAGTATCCTATTGTAGTGTAGGTAAGGGTGTGTGAGTGGAACAGGCTTGAGAGTTGCAAATGAGAAAGGACTACAATGACCACTCAATTTCAGCAAGTCAGCCAACCAGAGCATGCTGACTATTAGTAATTTTACCTACTGGAATTTGACACTTGTCAACTCTCACACCAATAGTGATTTTTTTTTGTACACTACTATACAAGTCTCCAAAGCTCAGAGGACACTGACCTGGTGTCCTGGAGCTTGTCAGATCCCACAGGCTAAGGGATTATTCTCACAAGACTGCCCCCACTTCAGATACCAGTTGCAAGTCCAGGTGTCTGTGATTCTGACCAACTGGCTGTAAATTGGAGGTTCCCACAACCCCCTCCTCAGGTTCAGTTGGTTTGCTAGAGTGGCTCACAGAACTCAGAAAATGAGCTTACTGACTAGACTACCATTTAGTATACAAGGCTGTGTAACTCAGGAATAGCCAGATGGGAGAGATGCATAGGACAAGGGAGCAGAGAGTGGTGCAGAACTTCCATGATTTCTGGGCAAGCCACTCTCCCAGAATCTTTACATGTTCACCAACCTAGAAGTTCTCTGAATCCAGTCCTTCAGGATTTTTACATTGTTTTTTTCTTTTTTAACACGGGCATGATTGATTAAATTAATGGCCATTGGTGATTGATTCCACCTCTAGCCCCTGTTACCTCTGAGGAGATCAGGTGATGGGACTAAAGGCTCCAATTATCTAATAACATTGTTGATTCCTCTGGCAACCAGCCCTGATCCTTAGGTGCTTTCCAAAAGTTATCTCATTAACATACTGAGGTCTGTCTAGAAGCTATCCAGCAATGTAAAATGAAAAATAGATATATTTATTGAAAAAGATACAAGAAACATTGTACATGGACAGTGATGCCTCAGTCCTCTTCAAAGTGGGCGCCTTGGGACCTCACACAGTTCTCCCAATAGCTATCACAATCCCTTATACTTTCCTCAATCTCACCAATGGTCTGAAATCTCGTTCCTTTCAAAGGTGATTTTAGTTTTGGGAAAAGCCAGAAGTCACAGGGCACCAAATCTGGGCTGTAGAGTGGTCGAGTCACCTGGATGATTTGTGTTTTGCCAAACAAAACAAAACAAAACAAACAAAAAAAAACACAAAAAAAACTCTGCACAAGATGTGATGCATGAGTGGGCACATTGTGGTGATGAAGCTGCCAGTCTCCAGTTGCCCATAGCTGTGACCTTTTGAATCATCTGTGGAGGAATGTTCAAACTTAATGCAAAATTTATGCAGATTCATTGCTGTGTTGGCTCAGTCATTTTGAATGTGACGACCACACAGTACTCATGCTCACTAAATGGTGTCTCTTACCCCCACTGGCTAGTACAGTGAAGTGGTCATTGTTCATGCATGTGTATTCCAGTCCACTCTCCTTGGCAGCCAGGTTACATCGATGTCATACAAATCACTCTTATTATATTAACAATAGCTGTATTTTTTTCAGGACAGACCTTGTAAACTTCGATGTGGTTAGTTGGAAGGGATTTTTTTAATTTTATTTTTATTTTTAATAGTTCGATTTTTATTATATCTTCTCATTACCATTTGTCCCCCTTATGAATACTACTATGTTGTTATTGCTCTTATCACAGGAAAATTCCAAGAGTTTTTTGGAACTTCATGACAGAAACAAGAATGAAGACCAATTATGTATTATTATAAATCACAAAGTAAGTTTGGGAGGAATATTTTATTTTATTTTTAATATAGTTCAAAAACTATCATTTTATTTCATAGGATTTTCTACATAAATTTCCCCAGTAGCAATTTAAAGCATGCTGACTTTTACATTACATGATATACTGAGGTACTTAGTAGCAAAGGGAATTTTGATGGGCAAAAGTAGTAAGTGCACACAGAGTTTCAGATTTAGTCATTTGGAACCTCCCACAGAAATGCATTGACGGTTGGGTAATGTTGGAAGAAACTTTAACTTGGCTTTCATGATAATGTCTAACATCAGCAAAAAGGTATAATTCTAAGAGTACATTTCCCTGATTAAAACACTTCACTATCCCTGCAGGGTAAAAGTGGATTTCATCTAATAATAGACCTCTTGAGAGCAACTGTTTTTTTAATTGCTTTAACCATTAATTTACAGACAAAATTCAAGGTGTAATGCTAAAATTTTAATTTCAGTAAATAAAATGCCAGTGGAAATAGTAAAATCAGCTTTTTCTAAATGTAACCAGTAGTATGAATATTGTGGTTTTCCATTCACTCACTTTCTTGGTGAGACCTTAAATACAAAAGACATTGGAAACCTGAAAGCAGAGTATATGTCCTATTTTTTTCCTTTTTGAAGAAAAAAATGAGTCATTCTATGTATGCTACATGTATATATGTGCATTTAAAATTATTATATCTTTTAAATAATCAAGGAGAATCATATGTGAAAGTCTTCTCATCCTAAGATGAGCATACTACTTTTCTTCCATGGGTTCTGTGTTAAAGAAACTATTGTGCTGATTACCCAGAGTGGAATATCAGATGAACTGTCCTATTCCTATTGAAATCATCTTTCAATTCTCATGCATGTAAATGTGTGAGAAAATATTTTCTCCTTCTATATTTTTTCTACTCTCTATCAATTACAACATAGGATACTAGTCCTCTAAAATATCCATTAGTCTATATTTTATCGAATTGCATTATATAACTTTTCAGTGTTCAAATTATTATAAATATATATATAAGTATATGCATATGCAAATATATAAAATATTGTCATTGTATAAATGTGCTTTGTGTTAGATGGTATAAATGACACATGGAAAAGCAAATCCTTTTTTTACTCTCTACCTAATTAATATTAGGTATTTATCAAGATTATTATTTTTTTACAAAGAGACATTATGAAGAGCTGTGTATTGAATTGGAACGATACAATGAAATAGTATTATTTCAAAGCTGAAAGAACTGTTAAATCTTATATAATAATAGCCATTCAGTTTTGAATAATGATACTCATTTTTTTTTCTCAAGCCTGAAATAGTGAGATGAAAAGTGGCAATGTTTTTTATGGAGAAGTCTAGAGAACAAGACACTGAATGGTTTAGAGGAGACACCAAAGAGAGGGCATTAAAACAATAATGCCTACTTCTTGATTTCATTTAGAATTATTCTAGATATTAAGATGCCATAAAGGACACTTTAGTACCTCAAAATCCCAAAGGTCTTTAAATTAATAAAATGTAAAATCTAGAAGAAAATATAGTAATTGCCTAGCCACATTACCTCATAATTTAAATAAGAATATTGAGGTTTAATAGTACTGTTTTGAACTTGGTTTCTGTTTTAAGATAGAAGAACCCAGAGATTGAGAAACATCCTTTAAGAGATAGAGACTAATTAAACAAGAGGAAAAGAAACATGAATTAATGAGACATCAACAATTTCCGAGTGGAGAAAATCCCAAAGTCTGATGAGAGTTTGATGTTAAACTGAACAAATCCACTCAATACAGTATGAAACAGGAAATGAAAACAAATGGATAGATTCAGTTACAGGTAATAGTTGTTGAATTTGGGGTAAATTTTGAGGATGGTATTTTTAAATTATTCAAGGAAAATTAAAAACAAAATTATTTTCTTAATTTGGTAGCCACAAGGTTCTGAGTATAAGAATGGAGAGATTGGAAAATATACCTACTAAGGAGGACTGGAGAAAACATTGCTGTGGAAGGACTGGTGGGCAGAGTTGAGAACTAAGTTGAACCCATAAAATAATGGTGGCACCAATGTATGCAGTTGTGTGATTTTTTTCTTTAGTTGCACTCATCAGTTCAGAGACTTTAGGGAGCTGGCAGAGAGGCACATTTATCCAGGTGAGGTCCCACCACCCTACCCTCACACGCTGACATGCACACTGCCTGCTCATTGTGGAAGAATACTGTAGCAAAAGTGTTCAGAATACTGATAAAATAGACATTGGCATCAGTGTTCAATGAAGAATGAAAAACCAGCTCTAGAATAGAACATTCTCTGCAGGGTCCTCATACTCACCAGCTGGACCTCTACACTCAAAATGCATTTTCAATAGGTAACCGTTTCTTCTATTACTTGCATACCATCTATTTGGCTTCTTATTAGTTGGTGATCAGCACACACTTCTACTCTAAAGTTTAATTTTATTTTTTAGGCCAACAAGCACATTTCTTTAAACATCAATATTTTCTGAGTTTCAATAAATCTAAAAATTCACTTCACTTAACAGATAGTATAAATGCATCAACCCAAAATTTTAAGTAAAAAATCAACAGCAACAACAATAAAAAACTTAGAAATTCAAAAGTGTAACTGAACATTGGAAAATATATATTATTAAGTTTAATGTTTCAATTAGCATTTTTATTTTTTTGTCATTTTATAAAACAAGCGCATCAACACCATTCATTTCTTTCATGCCCTCATTTCCTCAAATTTATATATGAAAGTAAAGGAAATAGGATATAGTTAATATTTTATAGCTGCTTTATTTCTTCTAAAGTGATGTGATTTTTCAAGGGAATAGGCATATGTCAAATTACTGCAGTACTACAAATCTTGGAAATAAGAATTGTATTGCTCATTACTCTTGCATAAATGTATCTAGGTGTAAAGTTAAAAAGCAGAAGCAATATGTTTTCTTTTTTCTCAACAGTGTTTGATAAACCATTCCTTAAATAAAGAGCATTTCATTCTTCATGACTTTGTCCTTTCCCTTTTCCTCCAGTTCTAAATGTATCTAAGAGTTTCACGTGGTATGTTTGAGAGAATTATTTTGTTACAATCAGCCTTGGAGATAATAACAAACTTTAAACAGAGAATATATTTTCTAAAATAATAAAGTTCCTGTAAATAAACTATAGGACCTTCAAAAATAATAACTATTAAAATAGATTTTTTAAAGAAATAATGTAATGAAAATCAAAATACTTATTTAAATTTTCTCCCTGGATGTTATCTAGATCTACTGTCAAACTTTTCAGTCCTGGCTGGCATAGCTCAGTGGATTAAGCACAGGCCTGTGAACCAAACGATCGTGGTTCGATTACCAGTCAGGACACATGCCTGGGTTGCAGGCCAGTTCCCAGAGGGGGACGCACGAGAGGCAACCATACATTGATATTTCTCTCCCTTTCTCCTTCCCTTCCCCTCTAAAGATAAATAAATAAAATCTTTAAAAGAAAAATTTTCACTACTCAATACTATCAGAAGGGTTTTTGAATTTTTAATCTGGGACCTTAGTACTATCAGGGATCTAAGAGAGTTTCTTGCTTTCTGATCTAAATTTCAGGATGGAAGCCAGTACTGTGTATCAGTATTGTTTAGCTTTCTGTGAATTACTTAGGTAATCATTTGAAAACACAAAATTTAATTAGATTTACCTAAAGTAGGCACCTATGTGAGTCCATGAAGCTGTTCTCTATATAAATTAATATTGTGGAATGAGAACTCCATGCGTTTTATGTTTGCTTAAATTTACATTATATTTGTATATGTTCATATATATTTATACATAATTATTGTTGATATATTTATTACAAATATATTATTATTTGTAATATATAGTAAATTTATTACTATTATTCATATTTTTATCTTTTTTCTTTTCTTGTGCTTCTTAAAAAATACTTTTTAACATTTCATGTAATAGTAGTTTGGTGATGATGAACTCCTTTAGCTTCTCTTTGTCTGGGAAGCTCTTTCTATGTCCTTTGATTCTAAATGATAACTTTATTGAGTAATCTTGGTTGTAGGTACTTGTTTTTCATCACTTTGAATACTTGTTGCAATTCTTTTGCAAAGTTTCTGTTGAGAAATCAGCTGAGACTTATAGGAGCTCCTTTGTAACTGTTTTGCTCTTGGTGTTTTTAAGATTCTTTATTAAAATGTCAATAGTTTGGCATTTTAATTATTCTGTGACTCAGTGTGGGTCTTTTTGGGTTCTTCTTATTTGGGACTGTTTGTGCTTCCTGGACTTGTATATTATCTCATTCACCAGGTTAGGGAAGTTTTCTGTTTTTATTTTTTCAAGTACATTTTCAATTTTCTGTTCTCTATCTTCTCCTTCTGGAACCCCCATCATGTGAACGTTGGTATCTTTGAAGTCATCCCAGAGGCTTCTTACACTCCTCATTTTCTCAGATTTTTTTTTCCTTTTTGCCATTCTGATTGGGTGTTTTTTACTTCCTTATATTTCAAATCATTATTTTCATTTTCAATTTCATATACTCTACTAGTGATTCCCTGTAAATTATTTTCCATTTCAGTTAGTATACCCTTCATTTCACACTGGTTATGTTTTATGTTTTCCAGGTCCTTTTTCATGCTGTTTAAATTCTCTCTAAATTCTTCTATTCTTCCCCTAAATTTTTTGAGCATTCTTATAACCAGTGTTTTGGACTCTGCATCTAGGAGATTGCTTGTCTTTATTTTGTTTAGTTCTTTTTCTGGGATTTTGTTCTGTTCTTTTACGTGGGATATATTTCTTTGTCTCCTTATTTTGGCAGGCTTCCTGTGTTTGTTTCTATGTATTAGGTAGAGCTGTTACATCTCCTGTGCTTGTTAGAGTGGCCTAATGTAGTAGGTGTTCAGTAGGTTCCAGTGGTATGGCCTCCCTGTTAACTCAAGCTGAGCCTCTAGGTGTGCTCCCTGTGTAGGGGTACACCCTCCTATTGTAGTTTAGCCTTGACTGTTGTTGACACTTCAACAGGAGGGATCATCTCCAGGCTGATTGACTGCAAGGACTGGCTACAGCCACTATGGAGGATCTGCTGTGCAGGGGCCCACATCACACAGCAGAGCTTACTTCACCAGGGCTCTGGTGCCTGCTGAGTCTGCCTCGTGTGTGTTGCTTGTGGAGATGGTTGGAAGGTGCTTCAATGTGGTCTCAAGCTGTTCACCAGGTACACTAGCTCTGGGACATCTCAGGAGTTGCTGGACAAGGTTAGCCACAGCCTGTGTGCTGCCTGGGGCTACCAGGCATGAGTTAAAAAGTGATCTGCAGATGGCTGATACTTATACTGGGGTTGGAGGTGCCCAGGAGAGGCCAAGCTGCTGCTGCCACCAAGGCCTGCTGCCACTAGTGCCAGGCCTGGGGCCACTTAAGAGGTGTATACAGGTCACACTGAAGCCAGATATTATTTGTTTGAGAGATTTTAGGCAGGTCTGATGCATGAACCAAAGACAGTCCATTTATATGGAAAAACCACTGGAAACAGCTTGGTTGGGCCGATAGGTTGGTGGGTCCAAGTCTATGGGAATCAGCAGGTTGGAGCAAACAGTAACAACCAGATTATGGAGACTCACATACGGCATCTGACTGCTGGCTCTATGGGGGAAGGGCTTAGCAAAGAAACAATGGCCTCTGCCAGTACTTCTGTCTGGGAAAATATCTTCCCCTCCAGCTCTCACCCTGATCCCAGAAAATTCAGTTTTTCCCCTTATGCTCCTAGTGGCTTTTGAGCTGCTGCCCCCGCTCTGGAAGTAAGAGGGTGTAAGTTTGAGTAGTTCTGTCTTTTAAGGGGAACTGCCTGGGACTGCAGGATCTCTTTGTTTCACTTAGCCAAAGTTCCCACTTGTTCTCACTACCAGAATTTATGGGGACTTCACTTCCCAGTACTGGAACCCTGGAATGGGTGGCCTGGTAACTCCTCACCCTCAGGGCAGACGTTCACAGCCAAGGTATATTGCCCAATTTTTATCTGCCTACATGTTGGTGTGGGAAACATTCTGCATCTCTGCCTATCCTACCAGTCTCAATGTGGCTACTTTTTATGTTCTTAGTTGTAGGACATCCATTTGCTAGATTTTAGTGTTTCTGAATTATGTCTGTTCTGTAATTTAGTTGTAATTTTTATATGGTCATGGGAAAATGTGAGTACTGCATTTATATACACTGCCATCTTGACCAGAAGCTAGACATTTTACTCTATTAAGAAGTTCTGTTACCTATATATCTTTTAAAACTATGAATAATTGTAGATGGGAATGAAGTGATGAAATCAATTCATTTAGGGATGTAATGTATCACAAAATAGATATTTTTAAAAATACTTAACTTCATATGTTTTTTTCCTCTAAATACAGGATCATCACAAGGCCATCACAATTTACGATAGTATAGAGCATTTTCTCCTTCATCTGAACCTTCTCCCCAACTTTAACGTGATTTCTATAGATGATATGGTTGATATCTCTGAGTTATATGTATATTAAATGTTTATACTTGGTGTATCCTATGACTTGATATATAATTGATAATGAAATGTTCTTTCATTTCTAAGGGTCTCTGTAAGTGTTTGTTTATTTGACTATGGTTCATCTACAGGGGGTGATGAGGTGGAGTAGAAATGGTCAGAAATTTTAGTAAATGTGAAAGAGTACATCCAACTAAAAAATGTTTGAATTGTCAAATGGAAAAAAAAAGAAATTACTTGAAAAATGCAGTATTGACTATTTCTCTCTGGAGTAATTAGAATATTTTCAATAAAAATGTGATATTTTTAATATGAGCTGTCATTTAAGTTCAATGATAAGAAATATTATAAACATAATTTTAATATCAGTACAATTTTCCCTTTGTTTTGGGAAAAAAATCTGTGACTAATGGAAAGATTGCTCAATTTTCCTATTTGTTTGCTATGAGCTTTGTCCAGGTTTCAATTTTTAAAATTGTTTAAAAGATTACATGTAGCACCTCTTCTAAATTTGGTGGAATTGGGGCATTGTTTGTATAAAACAGAATAAAAGTTAATATACACTCCAGCAGTTCCACTAATAAGTATATATCCAAGATAAGTGAAAATATATATCCACATTCTTGTACAAAATGTTTATAGCAGCATTGTTTATAATTGACAAAAGGAGAGGACAAACAAAATGTCCATCAACAATGTAATTGTGAACAAACTGTGGTTTATCCACGTAATGCAACATTATAGAGCTATAAGAAGGATGAAGTACTGATATATGCTATATCATGGATACATCTAGATGTTATGCTACACAAAAGAAGCTGTTACAAAAGATCACATAATGTAATTATCCCATTTATATGAAATGCCAAAAATAGATAAATCAAGAAAGACAGAATATAGATTTTTGGTTGTTCGGGACTGGTAGAATGGGGGAATGGAGACTGCAGAATAGGTATGAGGTTTTTGGAAGGTGATAAGAATGTTCTAAAATTAGATTGTGATGATGTCACAAATCTGTGAATATACTAAAAACACAATTAGTACTCTTTCAAAAGGTGAACTAATGGCATATGAATTGTATCTCAATAAAGCTGTTATACAAAAAATGTAATGGCATTTTACATTTGTGTAAAATCTAGGGAAACTTTTATTTCCTTGTATTACTTAAAGTATAAATGTTAACTGTTAAAGATTAAATATTAATTATTTTTCCTCCAAGACATATTGCAGTGGTCTTATGGTAAAAATATATTCTTTAGGAAAATCTTCAAGGAACCTAGCAAGAATTATCATGTTTTCATTAAGTAACTTGACTAAAAATAATTTTATTTTATTCAATTTAAAATATAAATTGAGATTCAAAAATAAAATAATACACTTCAAAATGTCATCACAGAAATATTTATTTATCTTTAATTAAAAAGCAAGATTTTTTTGAGTGAAATATTTTCTACTTAAAAGAAAATTTTATTTAGAAGATAGCTATTTTTATTGGTGGAATTCTTGATATTTTATTTTTTTTCCAGGAAGAGGAGCTAGTCTTGTATGTATTAGAAAAGTGTGCTAACACCTCCAGGAGGCATAAAAATGATTCGGTTGTTTTCTTTCTGGAAAACAACCAAGTTAAATTGCTTGCTCACGTAGCATTGTCAGTTAGAATTAAGTCGTTGCTTCCAGGTGCTCCATCCTGTGCCCCAGAGTCTCCTCCTCCTCCAGACAATCCAGATGCGGTAAATTTTACTATGGGTGGCCTAGGGTCATTGTTCCACTTAAAAGATTCTGACAAGGAGCCAAGATTATGTTAGGATATTTATTCCTGTTTTATTTTCAAAATTTGCAAAATGTTAGAAACATATCATGGTAATGATTAGCAGCATATACATTGGGATCATGTTATTCTAGGGACATTAATGTTCTTTAATCTGAATTTTTGATATTATATTACAGTAATATGCATCTACATTAATGATTTTTATAAGGATTAAATGTAACATTGTATAAGAAGTTTTAGCACAATAACTTAAGTAGTTTTAATAGAGATAATACAACTGCATAAATTCTATCCTCTCCTGCCACATAGATTTTATCTATAGTAGGCCAAGTCACTTTACATACATTAGGAAATACTTAGTACCAAAAGATGTTTGTTTGAAAATTCCTAGTACATTTTGGAAATGTAGTCAATTAAATATTTGTAAAAAAGGCTGGTGGCTTACTAAATCTAAGCAGGAGAAGGACAATAGCGAGTGATGGTCACTGAAAATGAAGATTTTTATCAGAACCCCGAGGATCTGCCGTTAATGAATCTCTGCCATGGATATTTTACTTGCCTGTCTAACACCTCTCCCACCCCTTTCACCTCTTATTAATGCGTCCACACTTCCCCTGCAGCCAATTTACTTTTAAATTTGAAGTAAAGGTGACTGATCTCAACTATAGAAAAGGACAAATTGCTCAGATCTAACATCCCATCCACTGGCAATATTTACTGTTGTAGTGATTGACATATGACCCAATGTGGTCCAATAATGTCAATGTAGAGATGACTGGAGCCTTTAGAGAAACAAATAAACATAGTTTATTAGTCTCCTGAAATAACCTCCAGAAGAAATCCTCTCTCTATACTTGAGTAGCTAAAGAAGCAAGTAGCCCTGTGACTCTTTAGCACTATAAGGGAAGCCAGCATTGGAATAAGTTTATATCACACAATGCAGAGTGGAGAAAATGAATGAAATTGGAGTCCTTATGACATTATTATTTTTCTTTAGTTTTTATTTCATGATCATATATTTAACTCTGCAATCCAGCTAGACTTGGAAAGGGTAAGGAAAATATGGAACCCAATGAAATGTGGTGAGAACACAATTATAGAACATTCCAAGCAGATGAGGATGAAGTGGTCGTCTTCTGAGCTACTGAAGGAATGATCTGGTGTTTAAGAGAAAACACAAGTTAAATTTATTAGAGTTGTCCACAATCAGTAATGGTGATCTTGCTGGTCTTGCCATTCTTGGACCCATAGTGCTCCATGACTATCACATCTATGCCATCTCCCACCTGGCCAAATTCTACATGCTTGCTATCCAGCCACTCAGTCTTGGCAGTGCAGATGAAAAGCTGGGAACTATTTGTGTTGTGTTCAGCATTTGCCACGGACAAGATGCCAGGACCTGTGTACTTCAGGATGAAATTCTCATCATCGAATTTCTCCCTGTAGATGGATTTGCTGCTTGTGCCATTGTGGTGTGTGAAGTCACCACCTTGGCACATAAATCCCAGAATAATTCTATGAAAGCAGGAATCTTTATAACAAAATCCTTTCCACCCAGTGCTCAGAGCTTGAATGTTTTCCACTGTCTGGAGCTTGGTCTGCAAACATATCAAAGGAGATGTGGCCCATGGGCTTACGATGTCACAGAACACGGTGGTGCTGACCATGTCTGGGTGCAGGAAGATCTCGGGCTGCAGCATCTGCAAGGCGCTTATGACATTATTGTGCTGGTGAATTAAATCATGCAAAAAAGCTCCCTGCTCATTGACTTTCCATTATTTGAGCTAATAAATCCTCCTTATTACATGAGTCATACTGAATTATATTTTGTTTTGTTTCTTGCAACAGAAAATATACTGAAATACCAGATAGTCAAGTATGTTTTCCTATTGTTCCTGATACTAATATTTAGAAACATGTGGTCTAGTAAGCTTCTAAAATTTATTGATTTATACTGTTAATCATAATAATTACATTATAACAAAAAATAAAAATTTGCATTATAAATGGGGAACAATGCAAATATAAAAATGGCTTAAATATTATGGATTAACTGAATGTTGAAAACATAAAAATGAAATCTTATTGTGTAAAATGCAGTGACTCATTCCAATGACAATAAAAATTGATAATCATTTTCAAGACATTATATATTTTGTCATGATAACTTGCTATGAATTGTAAAGAAATTTTAAGATATCTTGTCTCTACCTTTGAAAAAAGAACATAAGATTATTTGAATACAATGGCATAGTTTACAAATGTTAATGTGAAATGAAAATAATTGACCATTTGAATTTATATTTAATGCAGTACATATTTGTTAAATAAACTTCTTGTGAATTTTTATCTTAAATAAACTCAATAGGTGACATAAGGATTACTATATAGTATATACATATACCTAACTTTTGCATATTTTTGAGGTAGAATAAAAGTATTGATTTATATATACACATACTTAGTTCAGGTATTACCTGATGAATACTTGAAATTCAGGTATAAAACACTCTATGAGATAAAATTAAATTTGATGATGTGACAATTTGATATTTTGTTATTGTTCCACATGTCCCTAAAGCTCTTTCATCTCTCTTTCTCTTTATCTCTCCTTTTTATTTTAATTGGATATTTTTTCTGTTGTTTCGATGGGGGTGGGGAGGTTAAGACCTTTGATCTGTCCTTTAGATCACTCTTGCTATCCTCTTTCATCTTCACTCCAGATTCAAGCTCCTCTACCATGTTATTTTTATTTCCATTTCTTTTTTGTTTCCATAACTTTCATTTTTGTAGCTTTTTTCTTTGTTTAAATTTTCTATGTTTTATTTGTTTCAAAAGAATTTAAACTTTCTTATTAGAACATTTCTGTGATTATTGTTTCACAATTCTTGTCAGCTTCCAATATGTGATTCATATAAGTGTTCGAGGATTGTCTTTTGTTTTTCAAATTGTGATTTTTGTGGCTTTGGTATGACACATTTTTTATTATATCCTGTGTTTTTGCTTATTATATTGTGAGACTATGAGTAATATATCTTTTTAAATTTTCAACAGGAATTTTTCTTATGTAGATTTAGCACACTGAAAGACAACTGAAACACACATTCCAGATACAGAGAAGTAGGTAGGGAACTTCCATTGCCAGGCTGAGCTCCGGGGTCTTTTTTACGACCTTCCCCAATGGTTTACTCTTTCTGACAGGCTTTTACAATGTCATATGCCAGCTTGTCTTAATGTGCCCTAAGTGGTCAACAATAGGTTTCTCTAGCATGGAAGTGGCTTATTTGGCAGCTATCTGGCAGATGCCATGGTAACATATAGGTACTTACAAGAGAAAATACAAGTTAAGGCAATGATTTTTAAAATTAGTGACAATTTTTTATATCAAGATCACTATATCAGAATCATTAATTTATCGAGTCCTTAGGCTGGGGTTGAATCCCTCCAGGTATTTATTTCTGTTTTTATGTGATTTAATAAAGATGACACATTAGCAGACTCATTAGGTATGAGCACACAGCACTTTGTTTGGATAGTAGCACAGATGCCTCCTTGCAAGGCAGTAATAATGTCCAAAGCCTTTCTGATTTGGAGGACAGCCTTTTTATCACAGACATTTGTAGCACCAGGGAGGTGCTGCTAGAATGGGATTTTTCCAGCTGAGACTCCTTATGACAAACTTCCCTGAGGGCTAGTACAGCTGGACAAAGAGACATTTGGAACCCAGTCTATTTGACTTGACACCAGATACCTTTCAGATAGCGGAGACCAGAGAAGATATTTTTAACTTGTCACAAGCTAACCTCTTAGGACACAGAATGTGACAGAACAAAAAACCTCATCTGGTTTCCACATAAAGGCTCTCAGCCATGTTTATCAGAAAATATCCTAGTCTGGAGAGAACTGCTTAACTCCCCTGTCTGTGAGGCCTGCACAAACACCAGGCTCATAAGGAGTCTATGCCTGTGTTCTATCTCTATGGTATTTCATAAAATGACATAAAAGACATAAACATTAAAGATCAAAATATCTCTGTGTGCAAAGGGTCAAAAAATAAAGTAAAGTAAAAACCCAAGAGTCACTAGACACAAGAAACTAGCTCCACGAATATTTTTCCTCACAATCTAAATTTAGAAGTGAGAAAAAGACTCATTGCTTTCATTTTGTTTGTTAGTTAATTTTGTTAATTCGATTCTACATATATGTGAGAATATATAGTATTTGTTTTTCACTGACTGGCTTATTTTACTTAGCATATTATCTCCATATTTATCTATGATGTCACAAAAGATAAGATTTCCTTTTTTATAGATACATAGTATTCCATTGTGTAAGCACACCACTGCCTTTTCATCCACTCATTTACTGATGGGCAATTGGGCTGTATCTAGATCTTGTCTGTTGTAAATGACACTACTATGAAATAGGTGTGCATATATTCTTTTGAACTGGAATCTTGAGATTCTTAGGGTATATTTATTCCCCAAAGTGGGATAGTTGGGTCAAAAGTCAGTTCCATTTGTAGCTTTTTGAGGAAACTCCATACTATCTTCCATAGTGACTGTATCAATCTACATTTCCCATTAATAATGCACTAAGGTTCTCTTTTCTTCATATTTTTGCCAGCACTTTTTTGTTGATTTATTGATGATAGTCATTCTGACAGGTGTGAGCTGATACCTCATTGTGGTTTTAATTTGCATTTTTCTAGTGATTAGTGACATTGAGCATCTTTTCATATGTCTGTTGGCCATCTGTATGTCCTTTTTGGAGAAGTTTCTATTCATGTCCTTTGCCAATTTTAAAAATTGGATTATTTGTCTTCAGGGTGTCGAGTTGTATAATTTTTGTATGTTTTGGAAATTAACCACTTATCAGCCTGTATCATTGGCAAATATGTTATGCCATAGAGTTTTATTTTTATTTTGTTGATGGCTTCCTTTGCTTTGCAGAGATTTTTAGTTTGATGCTATTTCATTTGTTTATTTTTTCCTTTATTTCCCTTGCCCTTGGTAACCCAAATATTGCTACGGGAGATGTCTGAAATTTCACTACTTAAGTTTTCTTCCTGAATTTTTATGGTTTCACAACTTACACTTACATCTTTTATCCATTTTGAGTTTATTCTTGGATATAGTGTAAGTTGGTGGTCTAACCTCATTTCTTTTTCATGTATCTGTCCAATTTCCCCAACACCATTTATTGAAGAGACTGTTTTTACTCCATTGTATGCTCCTGCCTCCTTTATCAAATATTATTGACCATATTCACATGGATTGATTTCTGGGCTCTCTGCTTCATTTATCTATGTATCTGTTTGTATGCAGTACTAGTTTTTTTTCAGTTACTCTTGTAGTGTACTCACGTATTGTGATACCCCCAACTTTGTTCTTCTTTTGCAAGATTTCTGAGGCTATTTGGGGTCTTTTCTGGCTCCATATAAATTTTTGGAATATTTATTATAGATCTGTGATATATGCCACTGGTATTTTAACAGGAATTCTGTTGAATTTATAGATTGATTTAGGTTATGGACACTTTAGCCAATTATTATTAGAGAAATAATGACTGATATCCTCCAAAATTTGATTAAAAAAATGTTAACTTCTACTTTTAAAGATTTTAAACCATCACCAGTAAGAATAAACTAAAAAACATCTACCCCTAGAAACATAAAAACAACTTATTTGGCTCAAGAAATTGTTAATAATATTAACAGCTGCCTATCAGAGGTCATGAAAATCAGAAGGCAACAAAATGACATTTTCAAAGTGCTGGCAGAAAAAGGCTATTGACTGAGAATTTTATATGCAACTAAATCCCACTTCAATAACAAAGAAAAATGAAAATATTTCCAGGAAAACAAAAACTGAGTAACCAGAAAACATGCCATAGAAGAAATAATAAAGTAAAACTTCAGGCTAAATGAAAGGACAGTAGATTTTTAAAAATTCTATACAAAGAAATAAAGAGCACCAGTAAAGGTAACTGAAATGCTATTATGGAGAGTATCATTAAACTTTTGTTGTTATATTTTTCTTATTATTTGTTTTAAATACAGCTGCATAAAGCAATAATTATAAAATCTGATGACCTTATAATGTATAGCAATGTAACTTGTACGAGAATAATACAAAAGAGAGGAATGAAACAGAAGTACGCTGGAGCAAAGTTTTGTATAATATTTAAATTATTATTAAACTGAACTAGATTATTTTATTTTATTTTTAATTACTTTAGTGTTGTTTAAATTCAGTTGTCTGCATTTCCTTTCACCCCAGCCAAACCCAGCCCCCTCCCTTGCTTCTACACTCCCCCTCGGTTTTGTCCATGTGTCCTTTATGGTAGCTCCTGAAGTCCCTTCCCCCAACTATGCCCTCCCCCCTCCCCTCTGGCTATTGTTAGATTGTTCTTAATTTCAGTGTCTCTGGTTATATTTTGTTTGCTTTTTTTCTTTTGTTGATAATGTTCTAGTTAAAGGTGAGATCATATGGTATTTGTCCCTTACTTATTTCACTTAGCATAATGCTCTCCAGTTCCACCCATGCTGTCCCAAAGGGTAGGGGGCTCCTTCTTTCTCTCTGTTGCATAGTATTCCATTGTGTAAATGTACCATAGTGTTTTGATCCACTCATTTGCTGATGGGCACTTAGGTTGCTTCCATCACTTCGCTATTGTAAATTGTGCTGCCATGAACATTAGGGTGCACAGGTTCTTTTGGATTGGTGTTCCAGGCTTCTTAGGGTATAATCCCAGTAGCAGAATTGCTGGGTCAAAAGGCATTTCCATTCTTAGTTTTCTGAGGAAATTTCATACTGTTTTCCACTGTGGCTGCACCAGTCTGCATTCTCACCAACAGTACACTAGGGTTCCCTTTTCTCCTTATCCTCTCCAACACTTGTTTGTTGATTTGTTTATGATGGCCATTCTGACTGGGGTGAAGTGGTACCTCATTGTGGTTTTAATTTGCATCTCTCTGGCCTAGTGATACTGAGTATCTTTTCATATGTCTCTGGTCTCTCTGCATGTCCTTCTTGGAGAATTGTCTGTTCAAGTCTTTTGCCCATTGTTTGATTAGGTTTTCTGTCTTCCTGGAGTGTAGTTGTGTGTGTTCTTTATGTATTTTGGAGTTCAAACCCTGGTCTGAAATATCATTCACAAATATGTTTTCCCATATAGTTGGTTCTCTTTCCACTTTAATGCTGGTTTATTTAGCCATGCAGAAGCTTTTTAATTTGATGAGTTCCCACTTGTTTATTCTTTCCTTTATGTCCCTTGCTTTAGGGGTCATATCGGTGAAGAGATTGCTGCATGGAATGTCTGAGAATTTTAATGCTGATGTTTTCCTCTATGACTTTTATGGTGTTACAACTTATATTTAAGTCTTTTATCCACCCAGAATTTATTTTTATGTATGGTGTAAGTTGGTCATCGAGTTT
Source organism: Carollia perspicillata (assembly GCA_004027735.1). Taxonomy (NCBI): domain Eukaryota; kingdom Metazoa; phylum Chordata; class Mammalia; order Chiroptera; family Phyllostomidae; genus Carollia; species Carollia perspicillata. Next base: position 25,338 of record PVKM010004067.1, on the reverse strand, counting down.
CATTTTTTTTCATGTAGCTGTCCTGATCTCCCAACACCATTTGTTAAAGAGGCCATTTTTACTCCATTTTTTGCTTCTTCCCACCTTGTCAAATATTAATTGACCATAGAGACTTGGTTTATTTCTGGGCTCTCTTTTCCACTGTTCTATGTGCCTGTTTTTATGCCAGCACCAGGCTGTTTTGATTACAGTGGCCTTGTAATACAGTTTGGTATCAGGTATTGTGGTCCCTCCTACTTTGTTCTAAACTAGATTATTTTAAATGGAAATATTAATTGTCTTCTTCTTGGTACCCAGTATTATTATAATGAAAAAAGTATATACTCAAAGAAACAAAAGGAAATTTTTTAAAACAATTCTAGAATGTATCTATGTAACAAGCAAAAAAAGGAATAATAGATTGATAAAGGAATTGAAAGACATAAGATATATGAAAACAAATAATAAAATGACAGGTGTAAATACTACCTCATCAGTACATGCATTAAACTTGAATGATTAAGTGTTCAAGTTGTAAGGCAGAGATTGGCAGAAGAGATTAAAATAAATATGATTCAACAATATGAACTACAGGGGCCCTGCATAAATAATGCCTCTTTTTTATTACAAAATCTTTTATTATAAAATCATAAGCATGTAATTAATTCTGTGACATAACACTATCCCTTCAAGCATGCCATATGAAATTTTAGGTGAAATGTTCAAATTAAAGCTATAAAAAAACTATAAATTATTACTCCCATATTATTACCCTACCAACCACACTCAAGCAGGCTTTATTTCTGTGGGACCCTGTAGTTCTTCTAATAAAGAAGAAAAAAATTTCCATTATCTTTCTGATAGATTTGAAGGAAACTATATAAGTTCTCTTATAAAACATTAAGTTTTCAGAAACATTGTTTGTAGGGGTAGACTTATAAACCCAGTAAATACAAATATGTGTGCAGATGTATATAAATGTGTTATATTATTTAAGATGGAATAAGAATATGTTAGTTGCGTGAAATCCAAAGAATCTCTTTTTATACTTCCTACTTACTCTCAGCAGTCTCTTAGCCTTCTGTATCAGTGAAAAATTTATCTTCACATTCATTTATTGTATTCACCATCCATTTATGCATCTTTTCATTCATCCTTCCAACCATGGACCCAATCAATACACTTTATGAATCTCTTACCTCAAAAGGAGAGAGTCATAATAAAAGTATGACTCATACATTCAGTAAAACAATGACAAAAACAGAAGCTCCCAAAATACAAAAGGGTACAGATCAATGATAATGGAGAAATGATTATGAGAAATGAGAGCTTGGAATACAACTATACAAACTGGTATTTGATTGTTTTTTATTCATGTTGAGGTTCCAGTGTGTAGAAAGGATTATACACAGGAGTGCCATGTATTACAAGAAAGATAAAAGATGTTATGATATTATTTTGCCACGCTATCAAATTGAGATGCTATTAAAATAATGTGATTGAGATAAATAGATGGAAATTTGGCAGTAGAATCCATGAACATGTGTATTGTTAATCTGTACAAAAGATCAGAAAGCAGTCAGACTTTTTTTTGCCAGTGTACTCAATTAGTCCATGTGAGATATTTCTCTTTCCCTTTGGCATTAGCATTAAACATCAGTTATGCTGGTAATCTCTTACTGAGCTTTGACAAATGTAAAACCTGAAAGGAAAGCATTTTTGCTTTGAAGGAAAGCTATTTTCCTCCTCTTTTGTCTTGTACTCCTTATTTTTTATTTACTCAAACAAGGTCAATTTTCTTAAGATACAGAATGTATCAAATAATTCTGCTTTTTCGGGGTGCATTTTTGTAACACATTTTCACTAGGTCTTCTTATGCAGGAGGCAGAAACCAAGGCTTCCCACAGAGCTGCCAGCCTGCTATTCATCTAACTTTTAAATCATTGGGTGTAACGTAAAGATGATTCCAGTTTATTAATTACCTGAATAATGATACTATGCAACATGTAATCATTTGGAGGTAATAAACTTTCAATTATACTTCATCTGAAATATATTTTCTGGTAAAACATTTTCTTCTTGTAATTATCTAATTTACTTAGGAACACCATTAGCCTGTGGGGGAGTTTTTTAGTTTGGATTTTTTTATATACACATCTTTTTATAAAGGGGCATTTTACAGAATGCAGATGGTGGAATTATACAAAATGATAGCCCTTTATAATCTAATGATCTGTATTCCGATAAGCTCTGATGGGAAGAAACCTACAAATTCTTCTCTTTCTCAGGTTAGACATGGAATATTAAATGCACCTGGGATTTTGGCTTTCTTCTTTATGTATGACAAAATGGAATTTTTCTGTAGAGTCGAAGAAATATGGTGGAAAAATTATATATAGTAGGGGTAAACTATTTTGAGAAAATAAACTTTATTATATATAGATTCTTCATCCTTATCTAAAATCTTAGATATGGGCAAAATCTAGAGTTTCTCAAATTGTGGCTAAAGACCTGTTAACTCAAAGTCACTCACAATTCATTGCCTTTGGCAATGAATGAGTGGCCTAAGGGCCACCGCTAGTCTCTGCAGTCGAGTCCCTCTGGTGGGGGCAGAGCAGGCTAAATTTTAAACACAGTTCTGGGTATACTGTATACCCACCAAAGCCATGAGAACTACAAAAGGCCTTGAGTAGGCTTTTAGCAGAGCTGAACCTACTTGGAAAACTGGCTGTAATACTCACAATTCCAGAAATTTATTTTCAGGGGAAAGAGATGTACATTCTATCTAAAACCTTTCAATCCGACAGTGCCTTTTCTATGGACTTCCTTAATTCCATCTATGTTGTTATAATTTCTCACCACCTTTATCTGAGTCATTTTTTACCATCCCTTTGTCAACATTGATACAAGAGTTTAGATATCCTTCCCAACTCTACAATAGATTAATTTAATCTCTCCCACTAACCTCACGTATATGGTCAAGACACATTTCTTCATGTCCTTGTTAGATGAGAACATTTAATTTGATAAATTAATTTCTCCCATGTAGTTAATATAACTAATGATATTTTCTAAGGTATAATCAATGTGAGAACTCTGGGAACTACAGCAGGCCTGGAAATTCAACCCTGTAGTTGGGGTCCTGGTGAGTTACATGGCTCTATGTTCATCAGTGATCCTGATCAAACACCTTCGCATACGCTGCTTTACAAAAAGGAATCCAGCATAGTTAAATACATGTCATTCCAGGGAGCACAACAATGATTGAACAACTCATGGTCTACCTAAAGAAGCATTGTAATAAAGAACACAGTGGTGCCGTATCAAGCTCCACTGCTTCCTTGTTGTGTCACAGTTAGAAGGCTGTAGAATCTCAACTGGACTCACTAATGAGGATAATAAATCCCTATTATGGATATAATAATAACCTCTTGAGAATAGTCTGCAGATATATGAAATAATGATGCTGATAAGTGCTATAATAGAAATTTGTACAGGATGTTTGAGGCTCCAGTGGGAAATACCCAATTATGTCTGAAGATGTGTGGAGAATAGTCCAGGACAGGCTTTACATAGGCGTCTTGGTCAATGTCCAATACTGCCAAAGGAAGCATGTAAAGAGTCTTATTAGTATAGGACAAAAGAAATCATTATCAAAGCTATAGAAACTAAAACAAGATAGATGATTAAACAAATCTGTGAGAGCTGCATCATGTCCCTTTTCACATTGGTGGATCTCCTCTAAAGAGAGCTGCAACTTGGTCAATGCCTTAAATAAATATTGGATTCAATTGGCTGAAACTGAATTTAATTAAGTGGAATAGAGTAATAGATTACCATTAGCCTGCATGAAAGGCTAGAAGGTTTTATTTTTCTGTTCAGGACTATTTACTGTTTACTGTCTGTGTTTTCAGGAAGAGTATGGTGCCAGAATATACGCACAGTTCTGAAGTGGAGTCTATGCCATCCATGTTCCCATTGAAAAAATTAAAACATGCAGTCCCTGGTGAAATAAAGGGATGTGGGGTCGATCTTGATCTTTTATTCATTCTCATACACAGTACACATGCTAGTGAGAAGAAAAGTAGGAACTCTAAGATCTCCAGGTTAAGGGAATATTTATACTTGTTAGAATATTTAGAATCACATACTCAATGTGATTTCATTGGCAACAATGAAAAAAGTTCTCAAATAACGTTTTTGTAAGTATATGATAAGAAAACTATCTCAGCAGAAGTCTAAGAAATCTGTCCTTTAATGGGAAATCAACATGATTAGAAGAGTGAAGTGAAAGTTGAATTTAACCTTGGGAAGAATTGAAATTGATATCCATCAGGAAGAGCCTGTGTAAAGGGACAGACTGAAGTGTTGAGAAGGGAACAATGAATCTTATAAGCAACAGTGGCAATATTAATAATTACAATGGGAATGAACCAGCATTCCACTACTTAATCATTTTTTCTAAGACTATATTACAGTTAGATGATCTAAGTTTTGGAAAACCCATAGCTATGAATTAGAGTAGGCAAAGGTGGGAAAGGCCACTTTTTATATTCTCACAAATAATGAAAGTTTATAAGTTTTTAAAAATCAAGTAATTGATTAAGATGGCACTATTTTGTGAATGATAGCTTTCCAAATACAGTAGAATTGCTTAGCTCACCCCAAAGAATAAATATTAAAATGTTTGTTGTCTGTCACAAAAAGCTTATCAATGTATGCAAAGTTGTTTTCAGAAAATTTGATTTTATCCATGAAATTTTAACAGCTTTGTAGACGTTTTCTAAGTGTTTTAACCATAAAACTTACCTGGCAGCCTCTTTGTCTGTTGCAACATCTACTTGTCTTCCTCAAAAGACTCCTACTGCCCCAGGCCAAAGAAAATATTGTTTCACGCATGTTCATTATATCCAATGAGACAATTTCCCCTAACCTAAAAGAATGAATGGCAAAATTAGTAGCAATTAAAACATTTAATCATAAATTTTCATGAAACCCAAGTGTTACAGAACAGACAGGGGTTTGTGAATGATATACTACTGCTGAATGAATCCACCCTTGTGTTCTGGGAGCCCCCCATGTCTCCATAAGAACTAGGTTCTCCTCGCCCACTGCCAGGGAAAGATGTCTCTCAATGCCATAGATTGGTGAAAAAGAAAGGGATTATTTATTTAAAGAGTTACACAAATTTAAGAGTAATGCCTTAATGTCTTCATTGAGATCCCAAAGTCTTTTAGAATACCCATATATGCACAATCCTTCCTTCACTCTCTGCCCAGTCTGGGGTACTGTATTTCAGAAAAAGAAATAGAAGTTCATGGTTCTTCTCTGCCCAAGCCACGTGGTTCCCAAAAGATGCCACATGGCTGCTGTGCCTGGATTTAAGTCTCAGTGCCAATCTTCCTCTGTTGCACCACTTCTGACTCCTCCCACAATTGGCCACAGCTGCCAGCATTCCCATATTTTTCCAGCTTTACTGGGCTGCCACAATGAGTCCAGGTAGGTGTGGCCTTGTGGTGTGGAGCTAATCATCTCCATGCTCTTTCACAGGCTCTGTAACCAGGGGGAGTTGCCTCCCAGTTACATCATGGGTTGAAGTCACTCCCATCCCTCTGGCTCAAAGCATGGCCACAGCTATTGAACATATCTATGAAACCAATGAAAGGTTATAGATATGTTAAATGACCAGTCTAGAGGTTATCTGCAAAACTGTTGCTGTTCAAAACAACTCTCAATGGCCCTGCTCCATGCATCCCATCCCCCAGCTCAAACTTGTGAGGGGGTGAGGACATCCTATATATATATTTTTTTTTCTAATACTTCCTGGACACCTAGTTCTGGACCCCATTACAAATATCTATTTGGGCCCCTCCCTTGGCTGCACCCTGTTACACAAATAGTCATTAAGATGAACAGGAGACTACAGTGAGTGTCCAGGTCTGCTCCTTTATGACCAACTGTAATGAAATTTGGTTAGGTTCAGGCTACAGAACTCAGCTCAGCTGGGACATCTCTGAGTTAAATTAAGTCATACACATATGTTTATGTGGATGGGGAGGGAATGTACTTCAATTCTAAATGGATTTTATGTTAAGGCTGTGTCTTTTGTTTGTTTGGATATAGTTTATGCAATGACAAAAAAAGAGGATGTTCTCATTGTTTTGTCCCAGGTGTTCTCCATGTGGGATTCCTGGACCAGCTTCATCAGGGTCACCTGGTAGCTTGCTAAAAATTCAAATTTGAGCTCCAGCCTCGAGCTACTTACTGAAGCAGAAACTATGACAGTAGAGCTGAGCAATCTGCATTTCGGTGAACTGTCCAGGCGATTTTATTGCCCAGGAAACTTTGGGAACTACTCTTCTAGGCAAATTGTATCCAGCTCTAGGAAAATATGAGTATATAATATCAGAGCACAATGGTATAAGACGTAGTTTTCAAAAGCCAGCATACCACCTTTTTTTTTTTTTTAGGAAAGCTTATTTTTAAAGATATGAAAATAATGTATTTCTCATTAGTAATGCTCAATGACCCTCCACTATGTTTTCTATCCAATGATCAGTACAGCACCATGTTGCTTAAGTAATGCTAGTTGCCTTTATTGAAATGTAATATTTTACATATTTTATTATTAATATTTCTTTACAGCAACCACTCTGGAAGGCATGGGAAACTGAGAAAAGACATGTTTGTTGAACATTCTTAAATGTTATAGTAATATTCACTCTGGGGCTTCCCTAGCACAAAGTAGGATGCTAATTCACATTTAAAAAGAGTATAATCACTAATTTCTGTCATCTATTATAAATCACTTCATCATTAGCTTAGTCTTAATTCACCCCAAATTCTAATTATTAGTTTTTTTCTTTACTAACTGTATCATGCATTCAATGGTGTCTGTTAAACTATTACTTAGTTTGGAGTGATAAATTTATTCACACCAAAGTTTATGGAGGGGGAGAAACCTAGTTTTACAAAGTGATATAATACCCACAGTGTAAAAAGTGTATTTTATTTAAAAAATGATACAGCTATAACACATCAAAGAAAAGAACTGTTAAATGAGAACATGTAAGAAAGGTGTGTGGAAAAAAGAAGTGACTATGGTAAATCCTGTAGTAAGAAAAATACCAGTGTTGATATTTTTTAAGCCTTTTGAAACCAACCCAGTATTTCTGATATTAAGGAAAAATCCCATATTTAGTAAGACTTTTCTTTTTTGGAAAAAATGTGTGGAAATGTCATTTTCCTAAAAATAATGGAACCACTCTAAAACTATTCCTTCACTTTGCTTTAGAAAATAACTTCCTAGTCAACACACTGCAGTTTGTTCTCTTTCAATGTTGCATGTTGGTATATGGAGTGCATCTCACTGGCTACAGTGAAGCAAATCACGCTGCTCCTCACACTGATATAACACTAGACTAGTGGTTACATAAATGAACTTGCATTCAGCCAGCAATCCTCCCTGGAGTTCTGTATTTAGGTCTCTGGCCCAGATTTTCTTAGCAGTTTAGGCGGCTGTATATTTAGAGTAGAATACAAATGAGTTTCAGAAGAACATAAATTATCTAAAATTGTTCCCTACAACAACATAAAAAGTTCAAATGTTTATATGTAAAAATTTATTTGATCACTTGTCTACTGTTTTTGATAAACATGAATTCTGCTTCTGATAAAGTATGAAAGTGGTACATATTGTTATCTAGTCTAGGTTTTAAATTATGTTTGCAGTCCATATATATCTTTTCAATAATAAATTTGCTGTATTTGTAGGATTAAAAATGACTTGGAGCATGTGTAATGGTTGTACATTTGTTTTAAGCCTCTTGTTCTAGAAAAGCATTGCTGTCTGAATTCTACATTGTCTTGGTCTACTTGGTATGTGTATGTGCATAATAACTTAATGAATTTTTCTGCTTTAATTGTAATACACTTGTCTGGTTAGTTAGGTGGGTAGGTAGTTAATCTAGTTAAAGGGAGTTGATAATGAGATAAAGGTTAAAGATTCAAAGTAACTGTCTACCAGTTACCTTCATGAGAAAAAGAAACCAATGCCCACAGTCTTGTGCTAGAGATTATCACATCACAAGAGCAAAAGGTTGCACATAGGTAAAATTTATGAGCTTAAGGATGGTTCAACAAGAACACAAAAACACTTATAGAAAAATAGCCCAAATTAAGAAATCCCAAACAGGAGATGATTGCATCTTCATTCAAAAATTGCTATTTATATAGATATGTAAATATATAGCTATAGAGACTTAGAGATATAAATATAGATATATAGAAACTGGGTGACTTAAAAAAGTTGAAGGTTATTTTCTCACAGTTATTGAGGCTAAATGTTACAGCAGCCTGAAGAAGTTAATATACCATCCAGAACAATTCATTGTGTATAGCAGCTGCTCAGGGTATAGAATAGCATTGATTTTTTGTTACTAGAACTTACTCTCTGAATTCACCCTCTCTTTTAATTAATTAATAATTTTCTATGGTTTTATTTTGAAATATATATAAATTAACTAAAAGTTTTAAAGATACCACAGAGACATTCCTTTGACCCTTCACTTAGTTTTCTCCTATGGTTATATCTTACGTGAATAGGGTACTGACGTTGGTGCATTGTGTGTTTATAGATCTATGTCATTTTATTATATGTGTAGATGTCTATACCACCACCACCACCACCACCACAATCAAGACACACTACTATTCTATACTAAGATTATATATAAACACAAGGTCTGTCCAGAAGGTATCCACGCATGTATTGATGCAGGCCCTGGCCTGTGGGGTCCGTGAGTTGTGGCTGTGATGAAGAAATTCATATGGACTATGGAAGTCTTGTAGAGAGAAAGGGACAGCACGGCCGCTCTCTAAGTGAGAGAGAGGGCCCTGACCCCTGCCTGGAGAAGCTTTTATTGCTTTTCTGGGTACATTACATTGAGGATGATCCTCATTCACAATGCACAGGTTCTCTGTAAGAGATTATCTTTTACAGACAACAAAAGAAAGAATGTTGCTAATTACTTCAAAGAGAAGGATGTTGCAGATGAAGGGGAAAAGTGGTTGAACTGGTTTTACTCCATATGTGGGAGGCTTAACACAGATTTTAGGAAGTTACTTTAGAGATATGCAGTAAACCTTTGCTGCCTCAATTCAGAGTGAGGGAGGTTTAGCTAAAACAAGTCTCATAGCAGCATAGGTACAATGTAGGCCTGATTCCCCACAACAGAACCAATCCATGGGTTTGGCTCCTGTGTGCCAACCTCACTCCCTGTTGGTTTTCCAAATCAGGGGCTAGGCTACGTTCACCATACCTCACGGACACGTTCCCTATAATGTACTATGAAAAATAGAGACATTTATTGAAGAAGATACAAGAAAAAAATGTATGAAAATGATGACTCAGTCCCCTTTAAAGTAGGCACCTTGGGATCTCACACAATTCTCCTAATCACCATCAGCTGTCCTGTAGTATTTTCCTGGATATCATTGATGGTCTGAAATCTCTTCCCTTTCAAAGGTGATTTTAGTTTTTTGGAAGGCCAGAAGTTACAGGGCACCAAATCTGGCCTGTAGGAGGGCGAGTCATCTGGGTGATTTGATGTTTCATCAAAAAATTCAGCATGAGATGTGGTGTGTGAGCTGTCACATTGTAGTAATGAAGCTTCCAATTGCCAATTGCCCATAGCTGTGGCCTTCTGAGTCATCTGAATAGTTTCCATGGAGGAACTTTCAAGCTTAATGCAAAAATTGATACAGATTCATTGGCCTACTCACTCAGTCATTTTGAATGCAATGGCCACACAGTACACATGCTTACTCAACAGCATCTACTGCCCCCACACACTAGTATAGTGAAGTCTTCGTTGTTATTCATGTACGTTCCAGTCCACTTGCCTTGGCTGCCAGGTTTCATTGATGTCACGTAAACCATTTTTGTTATATTAACAATGGCTGGATTTTTTTCTGGACAGATTGTGTATGTTTAAAATTATTATTAAAAAATGTAGTTATGGTAGCTAAATATGTCTTGATATCTCATTGTTCTCTGAATTTGCATTCATTTCATTAATGGCTACAGATGTTGAATATACTTTGAAGTGCTCATATTTTATCTATATATTCTCTTTAGTGAAATGTCTATTTATATTGTTTTTCCATTTTTTTTTTTTTATTTTAAAGATAAAATTTTAGACTAGAATTTTTTTATTTTTTTTAATTTACATTTTTTTCTTATTTTAATTGTTAGTTTTCCCATTTTCTATTGGCTTAAAAATTTTTTAAGATCTTTATAGGTTGTAAATATAGGGGTTTTCTCAGATATGTGAATTGCAAATATCTTCTCTTTGTTTATAGCTTGGATTTTGATCTTTTTAACGTGATATTTTGCAGAAAAATTAAAAAATTTTGATTATATCCAATTAATCACATATTTCTTTCATGTTTGTGCTTTTGGTTTTAAGTATAAGAAATCCTTACCTAGCTATAGTTCCTTCAAAGTCCTGGATTATTCTCTTAAGCTTTAATTTAATTTTATATTTAAATTTTTGATTCAGTTTGAATTATTTTTTGTGTATGGTGTAAGGTTCAATTACAGATCCATATTTTTGCCTATGGATGTCCAATAGCTCCATGCTTCTTTAAATAAACTAGTTTCTCCATTGAATTGTTTTTTTTTTTTCTTGTCCAGCAACAGTTCTCAATACTGTATGGGTCTATTTCTGTATTCTCTATTTAGATTCATTGATGTATATATTAATTCTTCCACCAACACCATATAGTCTTGATTAAAATGTAATAATTCTTTAAATTGGGTGGAGTGATTTCTCTCATTTTATTCTTTTCAAATTGTTATAGTTACTTTTTTTCTTTGTTTTTCTGCATATATTTTAGAATAATTTAGCTTTATTGTCTTTTAAAAGGGTTGGATCTTGGTACAAATTGTGTTATACCTATACATAAATTAGCAGATAATTGACATATTTTATTATATTGAATATTCTAGTCCAGAGACATTTCATTTATGTATTCTTTGATTTTTCTCCCACTGGTCTTGTGTAAGTTTAACACATAAGTCCTCTACAAGTTGGGTTGGATTTGCACCTAATCATTCTTAGTAACAGTAAATGGCATTGTTTACATTTCAGTTTTCATGTGTTCATCAGTAATATATAAAAATGCAATTGACTTTGGTATGTCTATCATTTATCTTGTGACCTTGCTGAACTCATGAATTTTCAGTCTTTTGGAGAAAATTGCTAAGGATTTTCTATAGACCATTATGTTACTCACAAATAAGGACCATTCCATTATTCGCTTTATTGCTCTGGCTATAACTTTCAGTACTATGTTCAATAGCAGTAGTGAGAGTAAATTTCCTTGTCTTGGTCCCAATATTGTGGGGAAAGCAGTTAGCATTTTACCATATTCACTGTAATTATTTTTAGGTACCTTTTATCAAGTTGGGAAAGTTATACCCCTATTTCTAGTTTACTGAGAGTTTTTCTTATGAATAAGTATTGAAATTAAGCAAATACATTTTCTTCATCAATTGATATAATCACTTAAATTTTTCTTCTTTAACCTGTGAAATGTTGATTGATTTTCAAATGGTAAGCCATCTTTTTGCATCCCTAGAATAAGCCACACTTGGTTGTGTTGTGGAATTATTTTTATACAATAATGGGTCCTATTCACTGGTATTTTATTTAGAATTTTCACATAAACTTATGAATAATACTGGTAGTTTTTGTTTTCCCTGTATTGTTTAGAATGAGAATAATACTGGCTTTATAGAATGCATTGGGGAATGTTGCATTCTTTATTTTTAGAAAGAAAATTTATGTTAATATTTGAATATTTGGAAGAAATCCTCAAGAGAATTTTTAGTGGTTTTTAATTTTTTTAATAGTTATAGCATATTGAAATTATCCATTTCATCTTAGTTGAATTTTGGTAATGTAACTTTCTAAAAATCTTTCCATTTGTCAAATTTATGTGTTTAGAATTATTCACAATGATCCCATTTATCCTTTTAACATTTACAGTATCTACAGCAATGTCCCTTTCATCATCTTACTATTAGCAACTTGTACGTATTATTTTCTTTTTTCTTTGTTAGTCTTGCTAGAGATGTGCCAATTTTATTGTTTTTCAAAGACACAGCTTTTATTTCAATTGTTTTTTGTTTTTAATTTTACTGTTTTTGCTCTTTAGTTTTTATTTCTTTGTACTTGCCTGGAGCTTATTTTGGTCTTCTTTCTCTAATTGCTTGCAATGGGAACTTAGATGACCAATTTGAGACCTTTTCCCTAAAGTAGCTATTTAGTGCTATAAATTTTTCTTAGCACCTCTAATTGTGCCTCAAAAGTTCTTGTTTATTTTTATTTTTATTCAGTTTGTTCTACAAATTATTTAGGTGTGTATGTTAGTTTCCAAATGTTGGAGATTTTCCTGTTGTTTGTACATCCATTCTATTATAGTCAAATTACTCTCATACATACTCTGTATGATTTCATTAAAAAATTTTAGTAATTTTTAAAAAAGTACCAAATATGGTGTATCTTAGTATATGTTCTACAGGGACTTCGAAAAATGTTGGTTGGAATAGCATGTATGTTGATCAGGTGTTTCTGTTTGGTGTTTTTGGTGAGTACCTCTTTTGACTTTTGTTCTATTAATAGGTGAATAGGAGGGTTTTATTCTCCATACCTAATTTTGGATATGTCATTTCTGTCATTATTTGCTTTACATATTTTAGAGCTCTGTTATGTGGTATATACTCAATACTGCTATGTTTTCTTCACTCTTTCACTTAATGTCCCTCTCTGTCCCTCTCTATGTTCATGGGCTATGAACATAGCCACTGCTGCTTATTTGGATTAATGTTTGCATGATGTATATTTTTACTGTTTACTTATATACAATTGTACTTGAACTGAGATTCTTAGGGGCACAATATGGTTTTGTAACTTCATTATTATTTTTAATCCACACTGCCAATCTTTGTCTTCTAGTTGGCATGTTAAAAAAATGTACATTTAATATCACTATTGATATTTTGAAGTTCAATCTGCCATTTAATATTAGATTTCTTTTAAAAAAATGTTTTCTTTTTTTTTTACCTCCCTGTTGGTTCTTTGAGAAATGATATATTTCTTATATTACTCGGAGCTATTTTATATTTATTTTTTATTTCTCTACAACTATAAGCATTTCCAGGTGACTACCTTCTCCAGTATCAGTATTCTAGTCATTCTGAGGTTCCTAACAGGGTCTGCTTTCTTCTCTCCTGCTTGTTTTCCTTTTCCTTTTTAAATACAATGTGTAGAGTTCTTAGCATTAGGAGAAAAAGTGCATCTACTCCATTTTCTAGGAGGCAAAGTTGATATTTTTAAAAACTGTCTGGCATGATTCTAGGTAAACTAATTTTTCTTAATAATCATAATTAATATATACTTAACAACCCTCATATTATTTGGAATGTAGCAGATGCTGTGTAATCTCTTGAACTGATTTATTAAAAGTCATGGATGAGAAAGAGTGAGCAATAAAAAGAGAAAATGAACTTTCAGAAACAACCTTTGATTATGTTAAAAATTAATTAATTGCATTGTTAGGGGTGGAAGTCAAAGTTCAATAAAGAGAGCGACAAGGATGAAAAATTTTCTTCTAAGTGTTGAAAGAGTTAGCAGAGAAATCTGGAGTAATCAGGCACACATTACCCCAAGAATCTGGACTTCAGGAAAAATTAGAATATTTTCTTTCTCAATTTAAATAAATGCTGCCATGGGACCATCAAACTTGATGCCAGAATGCTTACAAAGAATTAGAAAGAAACTTCAAAGCAGACATGAAGAGTCATAAAAACCATACTTCTATATTCATTTCATTAAAGAAAAAAAGAAGTGATACAACATAGATGAAACTTCTCTTAGAATTGCTACCTACTTAGAACACAAACAAGTTTGTTCAAGCTTCTGGAAGTGCTGACTATTTTTTTGTATAAAAGGTTTTAAATACAAGCTCATGCCAGTATTTTTTAAGGTGAAGTTAATTATTTTATATTAAATTGCTATAACAGTACAAGCAAAGATTACTCAATGGGTGAAGTTAGAGCACAGGGAATCATTACTTGGAATTTTATGCCATCCTGAACAGTCTAGTGTTTTAGAAATTGGTGTTATTTAAAAAAAAATTTGTAAGTCTCAGGTTACCATTATGTAGTTTGAGAAGGATCATCCATCAGCATGCCAGCCAGCACTCATCAATCCAATTTCAATAACTGAGGGGGCTTCTTTGTATAGAACCACCTGTACTTTTGGCTGTGCTATGCTCCCATGGGGTTTCTACTAGAAGTGTGTCCTTTCCCTACTTTGCTAATTTACAATTTCCTCTGTGCTTCCTCCTTTCTTAGCACTCAGTGCTCCAAAAATCTAACTGCAGCCTCCTTTAGGTGAAGCCTTGTGGACACTTTTGAGCAGTGCTTGGTTTTCTGCAGTGTTTCCTCTTAGAAGTACAACTACTCTCACAGAGTTGATGCTATTTGTTAAATAAATTAGGCAATCTACCCCTTCTCCAAAATCTTGCAAACCCCAGAAACAATTTTTTACTAACACTTTTTACCATTGTGGCATCCCTTTGTTCTTTTTCTAAAACTTCTCATATCATCTCCTCTCTGACATGAAACTGCTTACCTTTTCACTTTCTTGGTCTGTGATGTTCTTTTTCTATTTTTACAATGTACAGGTTTAGATCTTTATAGTCATTTTTCTCTGAGTACATTTTCCAGAAGTGGCACAAGAATAAATGTGTGAAGCTTTGAGAAAGATACAAGTCACATATTTTAAGAGTTGTCAAAATTCTCTCCTTATTAATGTAAAACTATTCACTGTATCTCTAAGAAAAGTTCTGGCGTGCTTTCATGTTTAGCATAATTCAACTTTAAGGGTCATTTGTCAGAAACTTTGGCCTTTGTCCAGTATCACAGGTCTTCACAGAAAGCTCTCCGATGCAGACAGTATCAACAGGCTCTAAAAAAGCCCACTAAGGCACAGTGAAATCAAGGTGGATGTCTGTGACTAGACTAGAAAATATAAACTTGACATCAGAGAGGGCCAGATTCAGTTCCTTTGAAAAATAGCTGGGTTAATTATTAGTACAGAGGTCCAACCATGGCCTAGGCTTGCTATTATCAAACTAAAGGATAATTTGCTGAAGGCCAATTTTGTGCTTATATCAGAGATCTTGTGAGAAAAAAGCAAGGAGAAGATCATAAAGTATCAACATTGCAGAGTTTAGAAAAATTAGGTCTCTTTATACCTAGCTTTCCCTTCACAAAAATTTACCCAGGATGGTATAAGATGATTGACATTGGTGTGAAATGCGTAGTGATATAAATGAAAATAGATGTTATGTGTAAATATGCAAGAATATGGTTTCTATGCATCATATGTCATAGGCATATTTTATATTCAAAATCTCTCCTAAACCCTCAGAAAAGTAGATAAACACCATTGTATTTATGAGGAAAATAAAATGTTGATATTTCTATGCAGCTTTTGAACAATCTTTCTGGTTCTTTTAGTGTGCCATGTCCAGTGATACTCTCAACTCCAGGCATGCTCTTTCCTTTGCCTAAAAAAAGAAAAATCTGTTTTCTACCCTGACTCATATTGGATTCATGCTTATTCATTTATTAAACCTTATGTTATATTTCATTTTCTCCAGAATGGATGTCTCTATAGTCTGGATGAGTTATTCTCAAAAGTACTTCACCTATAATCATATTTATATTCCATCAACACGGCCTGCTCCTTGTCCACCTCCTCATTATATCATGAATTCCCTTTGGCAGGGGAAATTCCATTTGTTAAGAAATCCTCAGCTTCTAGAACTGTTTCTAGTCTGCCGTAGGCAGATAATAATGCTTATAGAATGAATGAATGAGATAGCTAATTATTATGTATATTTAACATGTTGAAACACAGCCTCCTTTTCTTCAGCCATAGCAAGCATCCCCTACAAGTTTAAAAGAACTTACTTGGTTTCTTTTTCTCAGAAAGTATTATATCATTTTTTTATTTTGCCTAAAATTATGCTCTAACAAGAAGTATTGTTCACTAGTGACAGAATCTTCTGGGACTATACACTTAATGAAATATATAAGAAGTTATGTAAGCATAAAAAGTTCAGATTGTATAACTCACAATGTTGAGAACTGAATACCTGGTAAATTTCAATTACACAAGTTCAACTCTGTACTGGATAGTTATACCTTCTTCATTTAAACATTAGATATGTAATTATTTAATAACTCTAGGTTTTCAGCATTAGGCGGTCCTGAATCATTTTCTGATTTAGACATATGACATCTAGGTTGCATGGCAAGCACATTTATTTTCAAAGGTTAGGAAATCATTAGTGTTGTGTGTATTTTCATACTTAAACTTGCTAGTTTTGTTAAAATACAGATAGCTTCAAAGTTACTATTTTAACGAAGGCTATATCTATGTTTTTTTGTGAATGTATAACAAACCAGTGCTTCTAAAATGTCATTTAACATGAAGCATCCTGGGATTTTGTTAAATGGAGATTCACATTAATCAGGTCTGGGATGGGGCCTGAGATTCTGGATCTGTAGCCAAATTTCAGTGATGATATATGTACCAGCCCATGGATAATGCCCTTAAAGATGAATGATTTAAAAAGCTGTGGTGCATTTACACAGTCAAATACTACTTGGCTGTGGAAAAGAAGGAAATTTTACCCTTTGCGACAGCATAGATGGACCTGGAGAATATCATGATGAGTGAAATAACTCAGTCAGAGAAAGAAAAGTATGTGATTTCACTCATATGGAATTTAATGTAGGAAATTAACTAAAAAGCAAACTACAGACAGACTTACAGAGAGCAGGCCTCAAAGCTGTTGGGGTTGGGAGCTGAGTATGGGGTACAGGGATTGAGCAAAAAAGAAAAAAAGAGAAAGTACTTAGGGAAATGGGTAACAGCGTGGTGGTTGCTGGGGGAGGGGAGTTTTGGAGAGGTAGAGAAAGGTAAAGGTGAATAAATTGTGATGGACAAAGACATGACTTGGGGTGGTAAACACAATACAGTGTTCAGATGATGTGTTTTGGAATTGTGTACCTGGCCCCTATATAATTTTGGTATAACAAGTGTAACCTCAATAAATTCAATTAAAAGGAAAAAATAAATATAAATATCTAGTCAAGAAGAGGAATTTGTATTTGATAATCCAGGGATTATAGTATATTTATTAGGGTGGATCAGGCAAATTCACATTGTGAGATATTCTACAGGACAGGAAATGCAATAACTTAAACTAATAAATGACTTGGGAGAAAAAGAGGAGATGGTTATAAATAAAAGATTTTTAAGAGACAAGAAGATAAATGCAACATGTGAACATTGTTTAGAACTTTATTTAAGAATGCAATAATTGATTTAGAGCCCAAGATGGCAGCAGAGTAGATAGAAACTACACTAACCTCTTCCCAGCACCAAACCAGAATTACAACTGAATTAAATAAAAATCTTCCTGAATAACCAACTGAACACTAGCTGAAGAGTAGCCTTATAATCGAGGGCAAATGGAAGAAACCACTTCACCATTACATGACACATAGGGAGTTCAGAGTTGTGAGAGGGCTGGCTAGGCTCCCATGGCAGCAACTGAAATTCTGGAGGGACATTTCAGTAGCCAGGAAGGTTTCCCCTGAGAAGTGTGGGGTCTAAACCCAAACCTGGGCTCTCCAGCCAAGAGCACTAGAACTAGGAAACAAACCCAAATAACACCCAGCTGTGAAAAGCAGCAGGGTTTCTGTCCACTTGAGAGAGACAGTTTGAGATGCTGAGAACCTCTTGCAGCCTCAATAAATTGAGCCTCTTAAAGGTTCAGCAGATCCTGATAGACATTAAGGGGGAATCCGACAGAAAAATAGTTATAGTAGAGGATTTTAACACCCCATCGCCTTCAGTGGATAGATGTTCCAGACAAAAATCAACAAGAAGAGAGTGACCTTAAGTGACAACATTAGATCAAATGGATTTAATCGAATCTTAAGGGGATTTAACTCAAAAGCAGCAGAATATACTTACTGTCAAGTACTCATTGAACATTTTCTAGGAGAGAAAACACACTAGGACACAAAACAAGTCTCAATACATTTAAGAAGATTGAAATCATACCATGCATCTTCCTGACCACAATGCTATGAAATTAGAACTCAATCACAAGAAGAAAAATATGAAATACACAAAGACATGGAAGCTAAATAACATATCATCAAACAATGAATCAGTCAAAAATGAGATCAAAGGAGAAATGAAAACACACCTTGAAACAAATGAAAATGAGTACACGACAACTCAAAATCTGTGGGACACAAGTAAAGCAATTCTAAGAGGTAAATTAATAGCATTAAAGGCCTATCTGAAAAAAAAAAAACTAGAAAAACTCAAACAGTGTAACTTTGCACTTAAAGAAACTTTAAAAAGAACAGCAAACAAAGCCCAAAGAAAATAGAAGGAAGGCAATAGTAAAGATCAGACCAGAAATAAACAAAATAGAGTCTAAAAAATGGTACAAAAGATCAATGAGTCCAGGAATTGGTTCTTTGAAAATATAAATGAGCTTGACAAACCTTTAACCAGACTCATCAAGAAAAAAAGAGAGACTGCCTAAATAAATAAAATCAGAAATAAAAGAAGAGAAATAATAGCTGACAAAAGAAATACAAGCGATCATAAGAAAATGCTATGAACAACTACATACTGGACAACCTGGACAACTGAACAACAAACTGGACAACCTGGATGAATGTAAATTCCTGGAAACATAGTGAAATGGAAACAGTAATCAAAATACTCTCAACAAACAAAAACACCTTGACCAGAGAGCTTCACATATGAATTTTAACAAACATTTGAAGAACTATTAACACCTCCTTTTCTCAAAATATTTGAAAAAATTCAAGGAGGAAGGCTCCCAAGCTGATTTTAAGAGGCCAGCATTATCCTAATTCCAAAACTAGATAAAAATATTTCAAAGAAAGAAAATTATTGGCCAGTATTCCTGATGAACATAGATGCTAAAATTCTCAACAAAATACTGGCAAACCAAATACAGGAATACATAAAGAGATCATACGTCATGATCAAGTAGGATTTATTCTGGGAATGCAAGGTTGATATAATATTTAGAAATCCATAAATGTGAAACACCTTGTAAGCTAAATGGATAAAAACCATGTGATTATATCAATAGATGCAGAAAAAAACATTTGATAAAATCCAGCACTCGTTTATAACAAAAACTCTCAACGAAGTGAGAATAGAGGGGAGACACCTCAACACATTAAATATCATATATTAGAAACCTGCTGCCAGCATCAGATTCAATGATCAAAAACTACAAGTGTTCCAGTTAAGATCAGGAGCACAACAGGGGTGTCTGCTTTACCTGTCTTATTCAATATAGTATTGGAAGTCCTAGCCATAGCAATTGGACAAGAAGAAATAAAAAGCATCCAAATTGGAAAGGAAGAAGTGAAACTGTCTTTCCCTGCAGATGACATGATATTGTACATAGAGAATCCTAAGCTCTTCAGGAAGTAACTACTAGAACTGATAAATGAATTCAGCAAAGCAGCAGAAAACAAAATTAATATTTAGAAATTGGGTGTATTTTTATATGCCAATAATTAGCTATTTGAAAGGGAAATTAAGAAAACATTTCCATTTGCAATTGCTTCAAAAGACTAAGATAATTAGGAATAAACCTAAACAAAAATGTAAAAGACCTCTACTCACATAATGATAAGATACTGAAAAAATAAACTGAAGAAGATACAAATAAGTAGAAGCACATACTGTGTTCATGGATAGGAAAAATTAACATCATTAAAATGTCCATGCTACCCAAAGTAATGTATAGATTCAACACAATTCCTAACAAGATTCCAATAACCAATTTCACAGAACTAGAACAAATATTTCAAAAACTTATATGGAACCACAAAAACCTCAAATAGCAACAACATACCTGAAAAATAAGAACAAAGTTGGAGGAATCACACTCCAACTTTAATTATAATATAATTAAATTATACTATAAGGTCATAGTAGTCAAAACATAAGGGTACTGGCATAAAAATAGATGCATAGATCAATGGAACAGAATAGAAAGCCCAGAAATAAATCCTTACCTCTCTAATCAATTAATATTTGAAAGAAAAGCAAGCACATACAAGGGGCTAAAGATAACTTATTTAATAAATGGTATTGGGATAATTGGAGAGATATGTGTGGAAAAATGAAACTAGACCACCTTACTCCACCACATACAGTAATAAATTCAAATGGATTAAAGACTTAAATGTTGTACTGAAACCATAAAAATCTTAGAAGAATACATAGGCACAAATATCTTGGACTTTGCTCCTAGCAATATTTTATCTATCTCCTCAGGCAAGGGAAACAAAAGAAAAAATAAGCAAATAGGACTACATCAAACTACAAAGTTTTTGTAAAGCAAAAGAAACAACCCACACCATAAAATTACAATCCACAGAAAGGGACAACATGTTTGCTGATACATCTAATAAGGTATTAATATCCAAAATTTGTATAGAATTTATAAAATTCAACACCAAAGAAACAAACAATCCAATTAAAATTGAGCAGAGGATCTGAATAGATACTTCTCCAAAGAGGACATACAGATGGCCTATAGACATAAGAAAAGATGACTGTCACTAATCATCATTAAGTGCAAATTAAAACTACAATGAGATACCACCTATACCAGTCAGAATGACTATCACCAATAAATCAACAAAAAATAGGTGCTGGTGAGGATGTGCAGAAAGGGAAACCCTTTTGCATTGTTGATGGGAATGCAGATTGGTGTAGTCACTGTGAAAAGCAGTATAGAGATACCTCAAAATGTAAGAAACACCTGCCTTTTGATCCAGTGATCCCACTACTGGAGACTTACCTGAAGAAAACCAAAACCCCAATTCAAAAGAACATAGGTGACCCTATGTTCATTGCAGCATTATTTATAGTCACCAAGATATGAAACAGCCCAAGTGTTCATCAGTAGATGAGTAGATAAAACAATTATGTGACATTTACACAATGGTATACTACTCAGCTGTTAAAAAGAAGAAAGTTTTACCCTTTGCAACATCATGAATGAACCTGGAGAACATTATGCTATGTGAAATAAGCTAGCCAGAGAAAGACAACTACTATATGATTTCACTCACATGTGGAATCTGATGAACGAACTGAGCTAACAAGAAAAATATGGGCAGACTCATTTGGAGAGAGCAGGCTGAGAGCTGTGGCGTAGTGTTTATGGGGTGGAGAGATCTAGCAAAAAAGAAAAAGGACTCATGAATGTAGACAACAGAGTGGTGACTGCAAGGGTAAGGGGTATGAGGGTGATAAATGGTAATGGAAAAATACAATAGAAAACAATGAAAAAATAATGAGAATTTTAGGAAAAATTTCAAAATGAATTAGATATTACTTGGTATTAACAGTTGTTACTAATTTTATTATGTATTTTCACAGCACTTTTGTTGTTCAAAAAGGTTTTTGAGGTAGTGTTTTTATTTTTACTTTCTGTGTATATATTCCATGAAGTAGAATTGCTAGATCACATAGAAGATCTATTTTTATGTTTTTGAAAATCCTCCAAGTGGTTTTTCATAGTGGCCATACCAATTTACAATCCTACCAACAATGTACTTGTGTTTCCTATTCTTCACATCCATGCCTGCTTTTGCTATTCTTGTCTTTTTGATGATGGCCATTCTAACAAGCATAAAGTAATCTCATTGTAGTTTTAATTAAAATTTCTCTAGTGACTAGTAGTGATGAACATCTTTTTATGGACCTGTTGTCATTTTGAATATCTTTCTTGGAAAATGTGTATTCGACTCCTTTGTTCACTTTTAATTGTTAATTATGTTTTTGTTATTGAAGTGTATGAGTTCTTTATATATTTTGGATTTAACACCTTATCAGGCATATGATTTGCAATTTTTTTCCCATTCTATGGGTTGTCATTCACTTTACTGATGGTTTCTTTTACTGTACAGAAGATTTTTAGTCTGATGTAGTCCCACTTCTTTATTTTTTAAAAGTATATCTTATTGATTATGCTATTACAGCTGTCCCAGTTTTTTTTCTCTCCTTTATCCCCCTCATCCCTGCACTGGCCCCCTAACCCTCCAGCATTGCCCCCCCCACCAACACAGTTCATGTCTGTGGGTTGTACATATCCGTTCTTTGGCCTCTCCATTTCCTATACTATGCTTAACCTCCCCCTGTCTATTTTGTGCCTACCAGTTATGCTTCTTATTCCCTGTACCTTTATACCCATCATTCCCCCTCCTCCTTGCTGATAACACTCCATGTGATCTCCAGTTCTGTGATTCTGTTCCTGTTCTAGCTGTTTGCTCAGTTTTTGTTTTTTATGTTCAGTTGTTGATAGTTGTGAGTTTGTTGTCATTTTACTGTTCATAGGTTTTGATCTATTTCTTACATAAATCCTTTAACATTTCATATGATAAGGGCTTGGTGATTTTTAAATTTGTTACTTGTACTTAAGATATCATATTAAAAATCATTACCAAGAACCATGTTAATGTGATTTAGTCCTATATATTTTTTTCAGATCTTGCATTTGAGTCTTTAATCCATTTCAAGTGAATTTTTCTGAAATGTGTAAAATTGGTTCCAGTTTGATTCTTTAATATATGAATGTCCAATCATCCCAGTACCACACTATCTATTAAAGACACTGTCTTTTGTGCATTGAATATTCTTGATTTTCTTGCCAAATATTAATTAACTGTATATGCGTTTGTTTATTTCTTGACTCAATATTCTGTTTATTTTGTCTATTACTTTGTATTTATGCCAGTGTTTTGATGACTATAGCTATACAGTATAGTTTAAAAATCACAAAGTTTTATTTCTCATTTTTTTTGTTCTTTCTCAGGATTTCTTCGCTTTTCAGGGTCTTTTGAGGTTTTATAAAATTTAAGAAGTATTTGTTTCTAATGCTCTAAAAAAGGCCTCTGCAATCTTGATAACAATTACATTGAATCAGTAGGTGACTTTTGGTAGGGCTGATCTTTTAACATATTGATTCTTCCAATCTACATAGGCTACCTTTCCATTTATTATATATCTTCTTCCATTTATTTTATGAATGTCTTATATTTTTCAGAGTAGAGATCTTTCACCTCATTGTTTAAATTTATTCCTAAGGGTTTTATTGTTTTTTATTCTAGTGTAAATTGGATGTTTATTTATTTCCTTTTTGAAAAACTTATTGTTAATATGTAGAAACATTACTAAATTTTTAAATGTTAATTTTATATTCTGTGACTTCACTGAATTCACTGGTTAGACCTAAGTTTTGAGGTTGAGTCTTTAAGATTGTCTATATATGAAATTATGTCATCTACAAATAGAGAAAATTTTACATATTTCTTACCAATTCTTATGTTATTTATTTATTTAGCCAAACTACTGTAGTTAGAACTTTTAGTACTAGGTTGAATATAAGTAGTGAGAGTGGGTACCCTTGTCTTGTTCCTGATCTTGCAGGAAAAGCATCTATAAAACTATAAAACCCAACTAAAATGGAGAGCTAATCTAAATAATTCTGTGATGATTAAATAACCTGAAAACATAATTTAATCCCCCCAATAAAATCTTTAGGCAGAAATATTCTTGCTTTCGAATCTACCAAACTCATAGAACATTAACAACAATTTTACAATACCCTCCATGAAATAAAAGAAAACACTTCTCACCCTATTTTTAAAGCCAGTATTACCCAGATAGCAAAACCAAACAAAGACCGAACAAAAATAAAATCTACTTATAGGTACCTGTCTTGAACTTACATACAGAAGGCATCAATCAAATAATAGTCAATTGAATTTAACAATATATGAAGAAATTATACAACATGATCGAGTAGGGTTTACTTCAGGTACAGAAAGCTAATCCAACATGCAAAATTCAACCAATGTAATCCACTGTATCAATAGAATAAAAAACATCATATGATCATATCAGTGGACACAAATAAGTCTTTGACAAAACTCATCATCCATTCATGGAGTAACAGGGAGACA
Source organism: Carollia perspicillata (assembly GCA_004027735.1). Taxonomy (NCBI): domain Eukaryota; kingdom Metazoa; phylum Chordata; class Mammalia; order Chiroptera; family Phyllostomidae; genus Carollia; species Carollia perspicillata. Next base: position 1,166 of record PVKM010004067.1, on the reverse strand, counting down.
CTCCTGGCAATCTAGAAACAGAGAGGAAATACCTCAAGCAAAGAAGAATATTGACAAAAATTTACAGATAACAAATATATATATACATATATACACACACACACACAGAGGTAATAATTTATATATAATAAAAGTAAAAATATATAAGTATATATATACATACACACATATGTATATACACACATATATAAGGTAAAAGATCTAATGACTTCTCCCTAAGATGAAGAAGAGGTAAGAATGTCTCATCTAACCTGTTTTATTCCATGTAATGCTGAAAGTTCTAAGTCTAAACCTTTGCAAAATGAAGGGGTAGGGGGAAGAAAGACACCTACCTCATACTATCTAAAAAATTAACTCAAAATGCTTCAATGAAATAAATGTCAGATACAAAATAATAAAACTTTTAAAACAAAAAACTTCCATGGCTGAAAGTCTTTTCTATAAGTAAAACTTTACTGAGCCAAAACCGTATTTATAGAAAGGAAGATTGGTCTTTGGGTATCAAGTCTAAACCGCCTGCAGCATGGCCAGGAGGAAAGACAGCATGTACATCGTGTAGGAGTTTGCAAGCATTTTTATACATTAAGTGGATAAAGCGGAGAGAAAGATGCAGGCTGTATGAAAGAACTTTCAGAGGTGGGGAAAGTTGAAAAAGGCCAATTCTGCTGTAGGCACAGGGTCCAAAAAAAGGAAGTGTCCACTCCTGTGGATTGATTGTGGGCTGCGATCCAAAAAACTCATGTGTAAACAAGAAGTGAGGTTCCTGGAGTTTGGTGACTAAAATAATCTACAAAATCATCACCTGGAAATTAATCCCAAATTTCCACAGACAACCATAAAAATGTGAGCAGTGTTATGTTGTCAAGGGTCGCTAGCATTAACAAAGGGTTTTGCCTCTCCCTCCCCCTTTCTCCCTCTCCCTCCCTTCCACCTCCCTGCTTCCCTCCCTCCCATAAGGCACCCCCCTAACTCTGGCTTCTTTCCTTAGGTGTGTTTCCTTTGCTTTTTTTCTCCTAAGTTCCATGGGCCCTTCTTTTGCCTCTATGAATTTTTTTCCTGAGTCCAAGCAGGCCAGCTGACTCACTTCTACCTCTGTGACTTTCTAAATAAACTTTTTCCTTCACAAGAAATCTTGGCTCTGAATTCATTCTTTCTTTATTTTTTTT